>MNCI01007088.1:1653-30020 GCA_015680685.1 Gnetum montanum
GCCCAAACAGAGGGTTTCAATTCCTGTTTTGCCCCCAAAACTGACTTAGGGTTTCCTGCGTTTTTCTGTCTGGCTTTCCTGCATTTTTTCTATTTGTTTGCCTACGCCCGCTGCTGACCTTTCTATGCCCATTGCTGCGCATGCTGCTGACCCTTCTGCGCTGCCTTTGTTCATCCGTTCTCTGCCGAATCCGCCTTGAGGTCGCCTCCAACGTTTTTTTCTTGACTTTTTGAAAAAGGAAATCAGCAACGTCAACGGCTGCGGGGGTGCAGAGAGACGGCAGTGGAGATGTTTGATGGCTTGGCCATGATTTTACAGTGGCCATGTATTTTCCAGTTACACCGCAATCTTCTTTTCTCTTCACTAGTGCTGCATAATTTTCAAAAAACTCGAGGCGTTGCTGATTTTTTTTTATTAATTCTTGTTTTACATGAAATTTCAAATGTTGTCTTTTTAAGGACACAACCGAATTTCACAACCGAGATTTGCAACTTTGTGCCTATTACATAAATAATATACTCCCTTCCTTACTGATTTTACTATCTTGTGATCTTTGACAAGGGAATAATCTGGCACTTTCATCTTGTACCCAAAAGGCTTCAACATAAAATTTTTACCAGTAAATCAATCTTCTAAAGTAAAACACGCATCAACCTTCAACTCTAAGGCTGTACTTAACTTACAACCATAGATTCTTACAATTTTGAATAAAATATTTAAACTGTTCCATGGAATGGCCAAATGTGCCAACAGATACCTTTCTGCTCATCACTTGCTATTTTTATGAATCATTTTTGCTTTTTGTACTTGCAAATCTTTAAATGGTTGAGAAATTATTAGATCTTAAGCTTGTTATGGATTAACATAATAATTTTATTTTTTGGGCAAAGGTTTGGTTAATATTAAGTGAGGAAAAAACATATGTACAAGCTTGGAAAACTTGGAAACCTAGCCATTGTTGATCTTTGGCACAGGTCTATAAAAAATGCTTCAATGTCCTACAACCCATGGCCAGTGGGTAGAATGACCTCACCCATGTCTAACACACCTAAATAGTTAAAAGAGTGGCCTCAGTAAGGTGAATGCCGACACCCTAGAATGTGGTAGCCTCATCCCTGAAACCCTAAAGAAGACCTCATCCAGTAGGTGTAGGTCACCCACAAGCTAGGGAAGGAGGTATTTCTATCCAAAGTGAATCACCAAGCTGCAAAGCTACCTGTTGAAGTGAAAAATCCCACACTCTGGTTCAAAGGTAGATGTGACTTCCATTGTCATTGATGAATCATTTTTTGGCAGGCCCCGATATCAGAGCCCATGATGCATTATCAAATATTTGATATTGCAGGATGTATGCCAACATATAAATACAACACTTAGCAAAGCTCTTGCAGTTTGTTTTTCCCAAAGTTAGAATATTTTTTGAGTGCTTGCAGTAGGAGTTAAAAGAAGTGTATGGATCTTTATTCAAGCACCGATGTACCTAAGCACAATAATGTGAACAATAATAAAGATGAGCTTTTCTAATAAAACCTTGCAGCACTTGGAATAGATTAATGCTTTCCTTATGCATTTAATATTCGTGCAATTTACTTTAATGAATTTTAATCAAGTAATTAATATTGCATAAATTGCACACATAAGCATGACCACTTTGAGCATACATTTAGCACTTGGTAAGCTCAGTAGCACTTAATTCTTGGTAATCCAATGGCCCTATAACATGTTTAGGATGTATACAATGGATGCCTATGTTAGGATTAGTAAGTATTAGGTAGTTGTTAAATTAGTTAAGCATTAAATTACTTTATTTTTTTTCTTAGGTGACTTAATCCATAAAGGATAAAATGATAAAAATCATATACCTCAATTACACTTAACCATACATTTTTACTTCACTAGTGGAACTAGGAAGACAATGATTGGAACATTAGATTCACCTCCTAGAACTAGTGTTCTTAGAAACCTAAAGTCTTCAAAATTTGACTGAATCACTAAGTGAATGCTATTAATTTGTATGGTTGAGTGTAGAGTATACTTGTTTCTCATCATTGGCATCATTTTTAGGGACTTTAGTTAGCTATGTGTGTTATCTAGGACTTAGTGGAAATTATTCAAAATCATTATAATGAACCTTAAAGTTGTAATCATTCAAAATAGTAATAATTGTAAATGCACATTGATATTTTCCTCTGATCTAAAGATGTCTTCTTCTCACAAGGATGATTCTCCACCAAGGTTTGAGCATACATCCAATAAACAAAGGAATGAACAATAAAATCCACATATGTCCCAACAATGCAAAGTGGTATATACTCATCCCAATGAGTATGTACCAGACTTCACCTTCATCCTACATCAGGATGAACAATTGCGGTGGAGGAAAATGGAGGGTAACATTATGTTGTCACTTAATCAATTAGTTCTTGTGATGCTACACCAAATCCTTATGAGGTTGGGCATCCAAGGCCTCAATGCTGAATACATTATGCAAGATCATAACTATTGGGATTACCATCCCACTGAGGTACAACACAAAACAGATTGACAACAAGAGAGGTGCTATGAAGCTTCAAAGGGAAAATGGTTCAATAATTCCTTCTTTGGGGATTCTCAATTCACTGACTTTCCTTCCCTTGGTTTTGATGAAGGGGGCTTGAACCAGAATTTACAGTCCATTGTAAACAATCCTGGTTCAGGCAAGAATGGGTCCCATGATCATGGGGGATCCAAAGGTGGGAGTCATGGCAAGGATGAGGATAAGCATCATCATGATGATGATTATGGCCATGGCCATAGAAGAGAGGATGGCAGGCATTGTGGTGGTGCTAGTCCTCCTTCCTCTTCATCTTCATCATCCTCTTCTTCCTCCTCTATCTCCAATCAAAGCCACAGAGGACATGATCATGATGGAGGTAACTAGCAGAACAAAGATGATTGATGGGACACGATATCACGACCCACCGCAATGTCTATAAATAAGAGGCAGCTTTTGCTTGTTCAATCATCTAGATCTAGACCGTTAGCCAAACTATAGCATTTTTACCATTCCAGAGTTAGAATAATTTCCATGTGCCTGTAGTAGGAGTCTTAAAGTGAACAGATCTTTATTCGAGTAAATTGTACCTGAGCACACATTTGTGTATGGAAATAAAGATGAACTTTCTGATAAACCTTGCAGCATGTGGACTAAGCTAAATAGGAATTAATTATTATTAAATGTTTAAATGCTTTCCTAGATAATTAATCTCTCTCAACCCTTGACTCTCCTAGTTAAGTGCACTCTGTACAACCGCTTCGAGCACATGTGTAACGCTTGGTAACCTAGTAACGAGTAGCGTTTGGTAATCCCAGCAGCGTTGCACTAGTTCAGGGTGTGTGCGGCAAGTGGGAATGGATACTGGTGTTAGGAAAATTAGAACTTAGTTAGTGAATAGTTAGTATAAGTTAGTCACTTAGTTCTCTTCACCCTTTCCCTATTAGCGTAAAGACATTAAAAGACAAAAGACATAAAAATTACATACCTCAAACTTACTTAACCATACAACCGTGACAATACAAGTAAGTTTGGGAAGACATCGATTGATTAACCTTAAGTGTTCCATTAGGGCATGTAAGCACTTAGTCCTTGGAGTTCAACCGAATTGCGTGTGAGACGCTCATATTCGTATGGTTGAGTGTAGGGGTACCTCACCACTCATCATTGGTGCCGTTTCCGAGGACTTAGTTGTTTGTGCGCTATGTAGAACATAGGAAATCATCCATATCTTTGGGAAGCTATAACGAACCCTTAGGGTTAATCAAAAGAAAAATAAGATAATAGTAAATAGCACACCAAACAAAATAAAGATTTCTTCTTCTTCACATAAGAGCATTTCACTGTCTAGGACCAACACAAGAGACAGTCGACGAGACAACATATGTAACCAAGATGTGCTAGTTCCTCAACAATTTCATGTGGTATATATTCATCACGATGAGTATATACCCAACTTTACCTTTATTCTCCATCAAGATGAACAACTACATTGGAGATACTTGGAGGGTAACATAGTGTTGCCTCCTGGCCGAGCAGTCCCCAACATGCTCCTTCGTGCTCTTACACAAATAGGCATGTCACAATTGTATGCAAAGTACATTGCATGTGATTACAACACAAGGGACTACCATCCCATAGAAGCGCAATGTCAATGGAACTTGTGACAGGAGAGTTACCACACATCTTTGAAGGGCAAAGGACCCCATAACGCTCTACCCATATTAAGTGAAATTGAGGGTGGTAAACCTATTTCAATAGGTTCTCCACAAAATGATGTTCCCCCTCCTAACAATAGTTAGGAGGTGGTGTATTAGAACCTCCACTCCAGAATTCACAACCCTGGTTCTGATCCCCATGAACACCAAGTGTTCAATGAGGGAACACAAACACATGATAAGGACAGGCAGTTTGATCATAATCACGATCGGGGCTGAGACCACCGAAGAGAAGGTAGGAAACATTGTCATGGCAATGGTTCTCCTTCTTATTCCCCTTCATCATCACATTCACCCTCTCCTTCAGTGTCGGGATGTAGTTATAAGAAACCTAACCATGAGGATAAAGGTAAATAGAGTGAGAAACCTTAACGAGAGAGTCGAGAACGAGGACGAGGGCACTCTAGAGAATCATGGCATGGAAGAAGGGAGAGTAGGGAACTGTGTAGACATCACAGATGCTATGAACAAAATGACCATGAAGAAACCCTACTCATAACCCAAAGCATGTTAGACATCAAGGAGGCTGTAAGAATTCCCACAAGGCACCAAAAAGATAGCAGGATCAAGAGGTTAGACATGAATAATATCCCACGACTTGAGGGGGGATACAACACTGATTCTCAAAACCACTTATAGCCATTTCACAATGCATGTGCCTTGCAGAACATCAAGAATGAGTGGAAAAAATTAAATTTGTTCCCAAGGACACTGATGAAAGAAGTGGAAAGTTGGTACCGACCCTTAGAACCAGAATCCATTCAAAGGTGGAGTACGATGCTAGAACTGTTTAACAATAAGTATCAAACGTACTCTCGGGTGTCCAACCTACGAAAATAAATCCAAGGATGGAAATCCTTGGATGTTGCCATGGGCCATTATTATGCACTATTACATCATTGCTTGGGCCATGGTTATGCAGAGCAGGATTAACTACACCATCTCGTAGATGGACTTAGGCATGAAACCAGGAGAACCCTTAGAACGTATGCCCAAGGGAGATTATCATAGCTTAGGTCCCATCCAGTTCATATATTGTTGGAGCAAGTAGCCAAGGAAGAAGGGGAGCTACGTAGGAGAGAAAGTACAGAAGAGTAGAACCGCGATCCTTCCCTCTGAAAAAGGGAAGTGAGATTCTATGAGGAGGAGGAATATTCACCACTCAAAGAGATGGTGAATAGGAAAACCTTGCCACTTCAAAAATTAACAACAAAAGTATCGACAAAGGTAGACCAAATGTGGGACTCCCTAGACAGTAGATTTGAAACCATTCTCAAAATTGTAGAGGAGTCTAAGGAGCGAGGTAGTGACTATGATAAAAAGAAAAAGAGGGATTTGGACCATGCACATAACAAAGGTAAGGGTAAAATGGCCATTGTGAAGAGGTTGTGGATTCTGATATGGACAATGACGGTGGATGTGAGATATGCCAATATGACTATCCTAAGGGATGTTGTCCAATAGTCTCACATCTACAAGAGTCTGGGATGTATGAACTCAACCCACGACTTAACAAACCACAAGCACCCCAAAGGTTGCCTTATCCCCAAAGTAACCCAAGGCAGTTCCACCAACCTTTAATGTATTATCCAAGTGGAACTCCGGCACAACCTATTGAGTAACATCAGCAGTGGCAATACCCATAGTCATGGGGGATGCCACCGCCAAGGCAGAAATACCCTTACCGGCAACCGGATCCATATGGCTAGTACATGCAACATCCAATCTCTCCACATGACTCTGTTGGTCACATGACACCACAACGTCACTACCAAGCTTAGAAGTATTATAGGACTCCTTCTCCTAGGAGAGACAACCCACAAACATAGCATCCTCCAAATCCATCCGCAACTCTCACACTGATAGCTCCATTACCACTCGCTCCAGCAATGCAAGGGGAACCCCCCACTCAACCATGGCAAGCCAATGTCACAAGGGCTATGAATCCTCAACCAGCAGTTGGTTTTGAAAACCTTATGCAAAAAAGATATTTCTTCAGAACCAAAAATCCAACTAAGCCCTCACCATCATAAGCAGTTAAACATCTGAATACCTCCCTACCAAGTAAAGCTGCGGGGCCTCCTTCAACCTAAAAATCAAGCTTAACACACACGATTATGTTAACACATGTTGTTACCGACTGGATTAAGGTGGGTGACCTTCCCAGCAAATTCTCTGATCCTAGAAGTCCTTTAATTTATTTCCAAGTCAATAGGAATGAACTATGTAAGGCTCTTTTGGACTCAGGTTCCAAAGTCAACCTAATATCACAAGAGATGTATAATGCCTGGAACCTACCTCCATTGAGGAAGAGTAACATTCGACTAGAGCTGGACGATTAGTCCATCACTGTCCCCTTGGGATTGGTGGAGGACATTGTTACCACTGTATGTGGGTGGTCATATCCAACTAATTTCCTAGTGATACCAGTAAACAACGATAAAGGGGACTTCCTAATAATAATGGGAAGAGCATGGCTAAGTACCATAGATGCATGCCTAGGAATCCATGATCTTTCCCTGGAAATATCCAAGAAAAATACTTTTGGAAAGATTGAGAAGAAGAAAGTTCCATGCATCGCATATAGTGACATGGGGTGCCATTATGTGCAGAAATCATGGGTTATGCAAAGTTTAGCATTGCCTGCATGCAATCGGTGTGCACAAGACATTAATATACAAAGGTGCTTGTATGCAGTAGCCACATAATAAGAAGACACCCAGTGGTTGATGGCTGATCAAGAGAGCAACTCACTAACATGCATGAAACTAACTGAGGGAATAACTAGTGCTTACATTGAAAGCATAGACACACTGGAGCAAGTTCGTTGCCAACTTCCAAGCTTTAACCTTGAAAACATCAATTGGGGGAAGTTGGAAATTCTTGAGATATTTAAACAAGAGCCCCTAGATTTGAAACCATTGCCCACCGGTCTAGAGTATATGACCCTCGAAAATGAAAAATCGATGATCATCAACGTAAGGCTTGTTTCCAAACAAAAAGAAAGGCTGCTGAAAGTGATAAAAAAGTGGTCAAAATCCTTTTCCTAGTCATACCCTAAGTTAACTAGAATACATCCTAGGATATGCCAGCATAGGATTTACACAGACCCCTCCATGAAACCTCGAAAACAACCGCAGAGGTGATTGAACCCAAAATTGAAACAAATAGTAAAAGAAGAAATAGAAAACCTTCTTAAGGCTAGGTTCATATATCCCATTGCTGATAGTGAATGGATTAGCCCTCTAGTGATCATGCCTAAAAAGGGAGGCAAATGGAGGGTGTGTATAGATTTTAGGCTGCTGAACATGACAACATTCAAGGATCATTTTCCATTGCCATTCATTGACCAAGTCTTAGACACCATAGCAGGGCATCGCTATTACAGTTTTTTGGATGGCTATAGTGGATACAACCAAATATGGATAGCACCAGAAGATTAAGCTAAGACAATGTTCACCAGTCCTTGGGAAATGTTTGCATATAAACAAATGCCATTTGGCTTGTGCAATGCTCCTGCCACATTTCAACACCTAGTTCTAAGAATATTCCAAAAACAGATAGGAAATGGAGTGGAAGTCTTTATGGACGACTTCTCCACTTATGAAATAAGCTTTGATCAAGCTTTGGATCGATTAGAGCAAGTGCTGAAAAGATGTGTAGAAACCAACTTAAGGCTCAATTGGCAGAAAAGCCATCTGATGGTCCAAAAAGGTGTAGTACTTGGGCATAATATTTCACATTCAGGAATAGAGGTGGATCCAAATAAAGTTAGGGTCATCCAAGGAATCACCTGAAAACTAGAAACTATCAAAGACATTTGGTCATTCCTTGGACACACTGGCTACTATAGGAGATTCATTGAGAACTTCTCCAAGATTGCCAAACCGTTGGTAGAACTAACGAAGAAGGATGCATCATTTGAATGGACCAGGGAATGTGAATGAGCATTCCAAAATTTGAAACAAAAGCTTGTGGAAATTCCCATTCTACAAGCTCCTGACTAGTCTAGACCATTCCATATAATGACTGACATGTCTAATTATGCCTTAGGAGTCGTACTTACATAGTTAGATGACCAAAAATGTCCTTACTACATCCACTGTGCAAGTAGGAGTATCGCCGGTGCACAACTTAACTACACAACTACAGAGAAAGAATTAATGACTGTAGTGTTTGCATTGGATAAGTTTAGGCACTATGTATTAGGTTACAAAGTGTTCATCCATACAGATCATAGTGCAATCAGGTTCCTCATGAACTAGCCAATGGTTAGTCCTCGTATTATACTATGGCTGGTAATCCTACAGGAGTTCGATCTAACGATGATTGAACGAAAGGGCACCGAGAACGTAGTTTCAGATCATTTATCTCAGTTGCACTAGGACAGCAAAGAGGATGAATATGCCATATTCGATCATTTTCCTGACAAAGCCCTCTTTGCCAGTGTAGTGAATAACCAACCCATGGAAAGGAATTGGTATAGTAGCATTCTCACCTATCTCCTTTTCCAAAAAACACCATAGGAGCTGGACTTTAGGACGAAACAACAGTTTCTTCACAGAGCCAAGTACTTCATGGAGATCAATGGACAACTTTACAAAGTTTGTCTTGATGGCTTGGTTTGATGGTGTGTGCCTGATGCGGACCAACTAAGAGTTCTCCAAGATGCTCATGAGGGCCCTTGTGGGGATCACTATGCAGGGAGATGAATGGCTACTAAGATCTTGCTTACAGGATATTACTGGCCAACATTATTTCGGGATGTCCATCAATTTGTCCAATCTTGTGAGTGCTGTCAACATGATGGGGGAATTACTGCTAGAATGGAGGATCTGCAACAATGGATTCAACCCTTAGAACCCTTCAACATTTGGGGAATAGACTTTATGGGGCCCATTACACCAATGTCAAATGGAAAAGCTTACATCATTGTTGTTGTTGACTATCTAACAAAATGGGCTGAAGCAGCTACTGTTACAAACTGCACATCATCTACCACTACACAATTTATGCAACAACACATCGTAAATAGGTTTGGTGTGTCATGTATACTTATCTTGGATAATGGAACACACTTCATGGGTGCAACCTTTTGGAAGTTGATGCAATGCTTAGGTGTTGAACATAAATTGACTATACGTTATCACCCCAAGCTAATGGCCAAGCCGAGGTCACTAACAGGGAGATTACTAAAATATTAACAAGAACAATTAGCAAATATAGGTGAGATTGGAGCACTAAACTAAATGATGCTCTCTGGGTGTACCGCTCCACTTGGAAACTCCCTATAGGCTATTCTCCCTATGAGTTAGTATACGGAAAAATCCTAAAGCTTTCAATTCAAACCGAGCTCCATACACTATCCATGGTGTGTGACCTCTACCTTGACCTTGATCTAGCACAAAAACAAAGATTGGCAACTCTAAATGTGCTAGACAAAAATTGATTGGTTGCTCTGTCATCAAATGAGTTGCACAAGGCACATAACAAACAACGTCATGACTTAAAAATTTGCAAGGTTAATTACCAACCAGGGGATAAGGTCTTTTACTGTAACCCCACACATGTGCCACAATGCACAAAATTTCAAACATTGTGGGAAGGACCTTACATCATTCATATAACCTTTCCCTTAGGGGCGATAACTATATACAAACCTGAAAGCCCTGATAAGAGAATACTGGTCAATGTGCAACAAACCAAGCCCTTTCATGAACTTAGAATAGCTGATGCACATAATACCTCTGAGAGAGGATGACCTCGCTCATTATTTTAGATCTCTCCCTTCTAACTTAGTCATGGGGGAGATGGCCACCTATGCTAATCAATCGAGGCCATCAGTTCCTTTTTAAGTTTTTGTTTGACAAATCTCTTTAACTTTTTTCTTTTTGTTTTGCAACATTTTTCATACCTTTTATTTCTTTGTGTGTTTGTAAGGTTTGTCACCTAATAAGTGCTCCTAAAGATGGTATGAACTGTATTTCATTGATTGCTAATGTTTGGTTTTTACCTTTGAGTTATGATGTTGATACTAAGGTATGGTTCTTTTGATATAATAGGCAATGAGTCCACATCATCCATGCATCCATAAAATTCTATGGTCTCTCTTGGCTTGGAACTGTACAATCCCTTTCTTTCAATAATAAGAACTATCAACGAATCGGTGACTGGGCATTTCTCAAACTACAGAAGGACTCAAGAATTGAAAAGGGTGTGACTTCAAGGGGATTTGATGCATTTTTGTTGGCCATCCTCTTGGGTGCTTGGATGTTTTCTTCTTGAGTTTTCCTTACCATTTCGACGTTGCTCCATTATCAAGAAGCTGAGCCAATAAAAATAATAAGTCTTTGCATGGTGTGATTCTCACGCAAAAAAAAAAACACAAATAGAAAAGATAGAATTCAAAGCACATCCCTTAGACAAAATAATCATTTGGGATACAAGCACTGGTTATGGAACTAAATAAATATGTTCCCTCTAACTAAGGCCCTTTCTCGCTTCCTACTTTCTTCTTTTTTGTATTGTCGGAATGGTGGTGAATTTTTGGTGGAAGCATTATTGTTACTTCAAGTGGATGGATTGGCCATGTGTATTAATGCGAAGTCACTGGATGTGGATTGTTTGAGGCTAAATTTGAAATGAAATCTACTAAGTCACATTAATCATTAATACACAAGGGGCTGTACACCACCTTGTTCTTGAGATCCCATTTCATTCTCTTCTCTCCATTGTTCACCTCATTGCCAGTTGTATGAGTAGTCTATATTTTGGTTAATGCATTATTTTTTTTGGTAAACTCTTGTGGTTAAGACCTTAACTCTTTCTTCCAAATGAAATTTCTAGAGCCTATGGACTCTTTGAATGTGGAAATGTTAGGGCATTAAGGGCATGAGCTTGCTTTGGGGAGCATCCACTGGCATTCCTATTTGGGGCATCAGTAAATTTCTTTCCCTTAAACATTTTTGCAATCAACTTTTATTTTGCTCATTTCCATCTTTGACATCCATTTCATCAGCGTTGCAGTTGTCTCTTTTTCTCCATCTTTCTTATTCCTTTTCTTCTTCCATTCTATCGCTACTGGAGGTTCGCTCTTAGTCATGGGGGTCCTGGTCCAATTTTTTTGATTTCTCTTAACCCCTACACCTTGGGTAGTCAGTAGTGTTATATCTCTAAAATATGCATTAGCCATATCACAACTTGGCCAATGGACCTTACACTAAGGCAATGTATCAACTGTATTATGATTCATTTACCCTTTCTAATATAAGATTGTGTTGTGTGTGTAGATGGCAATCATACACCAATGGATAGGATCTGGAGGGAACACTTGGAATGGATTGGTGCGGGAGCAGTCATCCAAGGAACAAGATTGATGGTGCGCTTATGGATGGACAATGAAAGGCACAATCTTGGCGTCGATAGCAACAGACTTCTTCTTTTCTCTCTCTCTTTTCTCTTCTCTCTCAACTGCCAAATAAGGCTAGATGTCAAATGTGTATAGTGTTCACCCTTGTTATCATGAATACTAATTTTTCCATGTATTGTAATGATGATCCGTTCACATGTCATTTCATTCACCATTGGTGTCATTCTAGTCAATAATCCCATACCTTCCCAATATTTTATCAGGAACTCAAGGACGCGTTTTCATTTAGTCATGGGGGTATGATGGGACGCAATATCGCATCCGCCCTTGCGATATCACGCACGTGATATTGCGGCCCGCCACAATGTCTATAAATAAGAGGCAGCTTTCCCTTGTTCAATCATCTAGATCTAGACCCTTAGCCAAACTATAGCAGTTTTACCATTCCAGAATTAGAATAATTTCCATGTGCCCACAGTAGGAGTCTTAAAGTGAATGGATGTTTATTCGAGCAAATTATACCTGATCACACATTTGTGTACGACAATAAAGACAAACTTTTTGATAAACCTTGCAGCATGTGGACTAAGCTAAATAGGAATTAATTATTGTTAAATGTTTAAATTCTTTCCTAGATAATTAATCTCTCTCAACCCTTGACTCTCCTAGTTAAGTGCACTCAATACGACTGCTTCGAGTACGTGTGTAACGATTGGTAACCCAGTAACGAGTAGCATTTGGTAATCCCAACAGTGTTGCACTAGTTCAGGGTGTGTGTGGCAAGTGGGAATGGATACTGGTGTTAGGACAATTAGAACTTAGTTAGTGAATAGTTAGTATAAGTTAGTCACTTAGTTCTCTTCACCCTTTCCCTATTAGTGTAAAGACATTAAAAGACAAAAGACATAAAAATCACATACCTCAAACTTACTTAACCATACAACTGTGAAAATACAAGTAAGTTTGGGAAGACAACGATTGATTAACCTTAAGTGTTCCATTAGGGTGCGTAAGCACTTAGTCCTTGGAGTTCAACTAGATCGTGCGTGAGATGCTCGTATTCGTATGGTTGAGTGTAGGGGTACCTCGCCACTCATCAATTATCATAGGGCTCATCGAGCTAATAGAGATTAGGGGCATGGATAATCAAGGGAGGCCCATCATGACGAAAGTATGGATAACAAAGGAGACCATGGGCATCATGGCCATCACAAAGGCTATGACCATGATGAGCCTTTGCTTGCAACTTGAAACATGCTAAACATCATAGAGGCAGTGAGAATTTTAACAAGGCATGTGAAAGATAGCATAATCAAGTAGTTGGATATGAACAATATCCCCAAGTTCAAAGGGAAATACAATTGAGATTCATAGAACCACCTTCAAGTCTTTCACGATGCCTATGCCTTAGAAAATGTGGAGAATGAATGGAAAATGTTAAAGTTATTCCCAAGGACATTGATCAAGGAAGTTGAAAGTTGGTACTAGACCTTGGAACTAGAATCAATCTGTCATTGGAGTATGCTGATTGAACCCTTCAATGACAAGTATCAAATGTACTCCCATGTGTCCAACTTAGGAAACCATATTTAAGGTTGAGAATAGGGAACACATGAACCCTTGGATGCAGCCATGGATAGGTATTATTCTCTCTTACATCAATGTCCTAGCCATGGTTGTTCTTAAAGGGAGTAGCTCGACATAGAAACACAAGGAACTCTTAGGGTAATCTACCTAAGGGATAATTTTAGAATTAAGGACCAATTAGATCCAAAGGCTAATAGAGAAAGTTGACAAGGAAGAAGGAGAGTTGATAAAATGGGAAAGTGCTAAGAAGTATCACGGGGCCCTTGCATCTGTAAAAGGAAGGTCTAGTTCTATGATAATGAGGAGGAGGCACCACTTGATGAAGTGGCATAGCAAAAGACCTTACTAATTTAAAAATCTATTTATGACATTTTAGCCAAGGTAGATAAAATGTGGAACTATTTTGATGAAAAGTTCCAAATTGCTATGAAAATAGCAAAGGAATCCAAAGAGCAAAGTAGTGATCATGATCATATGAGAAGGAAGGAAGTTGAACATGCCTACTAAAGGGGTAAGGGCAAGGCTGCTATAGTGGAGGAGGTTGTGGAGTTTGAATCAAATGATGATAGTAGGTCTGACATTTTCCACTACAAACTTCCTAAGGGATGTTACCCCATTGTGTCACACCTGTAGGAGACTGGGGTGTATGCTCTAAATCCTAGATTAGTCAAAGGGCAAGCACCAAAAAGGATGCCTTATCCTCAAGGCAATCCAAGGTTGTTCCACCAACAACAAACCTACTATTTGAGTGAAGCTCCACCACAACCTTATGAGTAGTACCAATAGTGGTAGCACCCACAGTTGTGGGGGATGCCATCACCAAGGCAACAGTACCCTTAATGAAAAATTGATCCATATGGATACTATGTTCAACAACCCATTTCTCCACATGACTCTTTCAATCATACTTTATTCCAATGTCATTACTACCCTCTTGAATACTACAGAGTTCAATTTCCAAGAGTGGAATCCTCATTTTCTTGCTACCATTCTCATCCTTCTACATACATGTCCCTCCACCCTCAACTCAATTACCACCTACTCCATCAATGTAGGGTGAAATTCCAACCCAACCGTAACAATGTAATGCCACAAGGGCTATTAACTTACTATCAGCTTCTCAATTGAGTGATTTAGAAAACAAATCCAAAAAATACCATTCTTTTGAACCAACAGTCTAAAAAAACCTTCACAAACATACGTTGCTAATAGTCTTGCTTCTCCCTCATCCTCTGCATCTACATCCTTTGAGTCCCCTTCAAACCAAACACCTTCTGAAGTGCATACCATCATGTTAACCCATGTGGTAACTGATTCAAGAAAGGTTGGTCAACTTCTCAGAAAAAGACCTAATCCTGGGTGTCCCCTTATTTACCTACAAATCACTATGAATGAGCCTTGCAAGGCTCTTCTGGACTTAGGTTCTGGTGTAAATCTAATTTCTCATAAGATGTACAAAGCTTAGAACCTACCTCCATTCAAGAAGAGCAACATTCATCTTGAGTTGATAGATTAATCCATCATTGTTCATTTAGGGGTAGTGGAGGACATCATGACCATTGTTTGTGGGTGGTTTTATCCTGTTGACTTCCTAGTGATCCGTGTTGATAACTGCAAGGGTGACTTCCCAATCATCATCGGAAGGACTTGGTTGAGCACCATTAATGCACAAATGGGAATCAAAGACCTCTCATTGGAGATTTCCAAGGCGAATGCATTCAGAAAGACAGAGAAGAAGAGGGTTCCATGCATCACATACAGTGACACAGGGTGCAACTATGTGCAAAAACTATGATATATAAAAAGTATATCCATCACAATATACAATCAGTGTGCAAATGTGTTTGAAATTTAAAGGTGCCTATACATAGCGGCCACAAAATAGAAAGGCACCTAGTGGCTCACACTTGATCCTGATAGCAACTCAACACCTTTCATGGAACTAACTGAAAGCTTAATAAGTGCCTATATTGAAGGCATGGATGAATTAGAGTGAGTTCATTGCCAACTCTCTAATATACTTGATGACACTTATTTGGGGGAGTTGAAAATCCCTAAGAGCTTTAAACAAGAGCCCCTAGAGTTGAAAACTCTACTTGTCAGCATGGAATATGCTTTTCTGAATAATGGAAAGCCAGTGATAATCAATGACAACCTTGCTTTATAAAAAAAAGAGAAGTTTTTTAAGGTGGTCAACAAATGGGCAATAGTCTTTGCTTGGTCATATCTTGAACTCACTAGAATTGATGTTAGGATATGCTAGCATCGCATCTATATAGATCCTTCCATGAAGTTAAAGAGGTAGTTGCAGTGATGGTTGAGCTCCAAAATAAAGTAGATTGTCAAGGAGGAGATTGAACAACTCCTCAAGGTGGGGTTCATCTATCCCATTACAGATAGTGAGTGGGTTAGGCCACTAATGATAGTGCCAAAGAAAGGTGGCAAATGGAGGATCTATATCAACTTCAGGCTATTGAACATGAAACTTACAAGGATCCTTTCCCATTGCCATTTGTGGACCAAGTCTTCAACAACATTTCTAGGCATTACTTTTACAGCCTTTTAGATGGTTATAGTGGCTATAATCAAATTCAAATTGCACTTGAGGATTAGGACAAAACCACATTCACAAGTCCCTAGGGGACTTTTGCATACAAAAAGATGTCATTTGGTTTGTGTAATGTGCCTACAACTTTCCAATGGCTTGTCCTTAACATCTTTCAACATAGTTGTGGGGTGGAAGTCTTCATGAATGAATTATCCACCTATGAGGCTACATTTGAGCAAGCCTTGGATTACCTTAAGCAAGTGCTAAAAAGGTGTGTGGAGACCAACCTTTAGCTCAATTTGCAAAAGAGCCATTTGATGATCTGGGCGGGCATTTCTTAGGGCACAACATATCACAAGTAAGGATTGAGGTAGACCCTAAAAAAATAAGGATTATCCAAGGAATAATCCATCAACTAGAAATTATCAAAGATGTCAAGTTATTCCTTGGTCACATTGGCTACTACCAATGATTCATAGAGAATTTCTCTAAGATCACTAAATCATTGGTGGAGCTAAGAAAGAAGGATGCTTCATTTATTTGGACTGAGAAATGTAAGAATGCATTCCAGCAACTCAAGTAAAAGCTTGTAGAAACTCCAATTCTACAAGCACTTGATTGGTTCAAACTATTTCACATCATGATGAATGCATCAAATTATGCTTTGGGAGTCATGCTCATGTAGTTGGATGATTAGAAATGTCCTTACTACATGCATTGTGCAAGCTAAAGCATTGTAGATGCACAACTAAATTACACCACAATAGAGAAATAATTAATGAAAATGGTGTTTACCTTGGAGAAATTCATGCACTATGTGCTTGGGTACAAGGTGTTTTTGCACACAAACCACATTGCAATCTGCTTCCTCATGAACAAATCAACAGTGAGTCCCTATATCATACAGTGGCTCGTGATCTTGTAGAAATTCAATTTGATGATCGTATATCGAAAAGGAACTGATAATGTAGTTGTTGACCACTTTTCTCATTTGCGATGGGACAACAAAGAGGAGGAGAGCCCACTTTATGATCAATTTTTTGATAAAATCCTCTTTACTGAGTGATGGCATTCTCACTTGTCTTCTCACTCAGGAGATGTCACAAGAGCTGGATAGCAGGAAGAGATAATAATTTCTACATCAAGAGAAATTCTTCATGGAGATCAATGGACACCTTTAGAAGGTGTTTACTAATGGTGTGGTTCATTGGTATGTTCCTAATGTTGATCAACTTCACATTCTCTAAGATGCTCACTTGGTTCCTTGTGGGAGCCACTATGTTGGAAGATGCATAACCATTAAGATCCTAATGGTAAGGTATTATTGGCCAATACTCTTTAGGGATGCTCACCAATTCATCCACTCTTGTGAACACTACCAACATGATGGTGGAATGACCACTCAAATTGAGGAACCCCAGTAGTGGATCTAACCATTGGAACCCTTTGACATCTTGGGCATTCATTTTATGGATTCCATCACACTCATGTCAAATTTAAAGGCACACATCATAGTTGCTATTAACTATTATACGAAATGGGTAGAAGCAGTAGCCATCACTGACTATACATCCTCTATAGCTACTTGGTTTGTATAACAACATGTTGTAAATAGGTTTGGCTTGCCACATGCACTTATTTCTAATAATAGTACTCACTTTATAGGCACTACCTTTTAGAAGCTCATGCAACACTTGTGGGATAAAGCATAAACTAACATCACCTTATCATCCCCCAAGCTAATGATCAAGCTGAGGTTACAAATAGGAAGATCACTAAGATCTTAACAAAAATAGTTAGCAAATATAGGAGAGACTAGAGCATGAAACTCAATGATGCTCTTTGGGCCTACCACTCCACTTGTAAACTCCCTATAATCTATCCTCCCTATGAGGTGGTGTATAGAAAATTGCCAACTCTTCCTATCCAATCCAAGCTTCATACCCTTTCAATAGATTGTGACCTTGGCCTTGACCTAACTCTAGCACAAAAGGAAAGACTAATGAACCTCAACTTGCTAGATGAGAACCGATTGGTAGCTCTGTCATCTAACGAGTTGCATAAGGCATTCAGTGAGCAATGCCATAACCTCAAAATAAGGAAAGTAAAATTTCAACCAAGAGACAAGGTCCTTTACTAGAACCCCATACATGTATGATAAAGAACTAAGTTCCAAACATTGTGGGAAGGGCCTTACATCATCTATGAAACCTTTCCTTCTGGGGCCATGTTGATGTACAAACTTTAAAGCCCAAATAAGAAATTACTAGTTAACATACAACAAATCAAACATTTCCATGAGTCTAAGAGAGATAGTAACCACAACACCTCCTCAGATGGATAAGCACACTCAGTATTTCAGATCTCCTCATTCCAACTTAGTCATGGGGGAGATGGCCATCCATTCTAATCATACAAAGTGGCTTCTTAGTTTTTACACTTTTTTTAACATTTTTTTATTGTACACCATTTTTTGTTTGACAACATCATTAGTATGTTTCTCTCTTTCTTGTAAATTTTACAATTTCTTCTATATTTTACTCTGTTTGGTTTGAATTTCTTTTATGCTTTTCTTGTGTTTATTTTCTCTTGTTTTTTTCCTTCTTGCCAATAGGACATAGTGTAGTTGTGGTTGCTATTGTTGACAATTTGTACTATAATGTTATTTGATTGCTAATGTATGGATTCTATCTTTGAATTTTTATACTAATAGGTAAGACATGGTTTCTTTTTCATGAAATAGGCAATGAGTCCACATCATCCACCCATCGACAAAATCTATGGTGTTCCTTGTTTTGGAAATATGAGGTCTCTTCCTTAATAAAACTTTTAAAAAACTTGTGACCTTAGTAGTTTCCAAACTTGAGAAGGACTAAATCGATTGATAAGGATGTAACTTCAAAGGAATTTGATGCTCTTTATACTTTCCTATCCTCTTGAGTGCATGAGTGTTTTCATGGATTTCTCACCATTCTGCTGTCAACCAATAACATGAAGCTAAAAGTCTTTGCATGGCATGGTTCCCATCCAAACAAATGATGGAAATTCAAAGCACATCTCTTAGACTCAATAATGGGCTACAAGCACTGGTTATGGGACTAGAAAGACATGTTACCCATGCTTGAAGGTCCCCTCTAACTAAGGCCCTTTCTTACTTCCTACTTCTTATTTTTTCTCTTTAGGAATAGTGATTAACCTGTGAGAGCATTCTTGCATCTTGAGTGGGTGGACTAGTCTGAGAGTATTGATGCGAATTCACTAGAAGTGGTTGGTTTTAATTTGGACTAAGGCTGGACTTTATCAAGTCATCTTAAACACTAGACCCATAAGGAACTTCATGTGACCATGATTCGGGACTCCATTCCACCTTCTCTTTCATCTGCTACCTCACTGCCTATTTTTCATGGTTTTGTTCAATTTCTTAGTTTAATATGTCAAAATATTTAGGTAGGTTCTTATGGAATTTAGTCCTTAACTTTCCACTACCATTAATCAACCATGGGGCCCACAGACTCTTTGGATTGAAGGCATGCAAGGGCATAAAGGACATGAGCCTACTTTGGGGAGGACCCACTTGCATCCCTCTTGGTTGGGCTAGTTAAGTCCTTAATCCTTAGGCATTTTTTGTGATCAAATCCTTTATGTGCCCCATCACTGACATTCAATTATGCACTTCTTCACAATGTTCTCCAATGAAAACCTTTTTTTGTTGTGAATTATTTAACCCTCTTTAAGCATTTCATTGTGTTCATAGCTTTTCTGGCTCTCCAAGTACTTCAAGTTGTGTTAAAACTCTTCATTTTTTTCTTATCTTTAATGTTGAAAATTTTCAAAGTGCAAAACCTTCCCAAACTAATTGCTTGTCTGATTTACCTTGTTTTTCAATCCTATCGCTACTAGAGGTAAGCTCTACATCATGGGATCCACACAAGTTTTTGATAGAAACAGAAATTTTTTTCAAAATTCTTCTAACTTCCACAAAGGTTTAACTAATGAAATAAAATTACAATAATTAATTTATGAGGTTAAACCCTTCCAACAAACGTTGGTAGCCACAAAAATAAAATAATAGTAAAATAATCAATTTACCATAATCACAACTTAGCCAAGTGTAACTGCCCAAAAGAGACAAGGTAACTATATGTTATAAGTTACACATTGCACACTAATCCTTGATTATGTTGTGATCACAGATGGGACCAAAAGGGAAGCATGGACTAGAAGAAAAATTTTCCCAACCAATGGATAAGTGGACTAAAGTGAGAAGGAGTTAACAACCTATACAATCCTAGGAGCAGGCAACAAAAGCCATGTAATAAAAACCTCTCCAAGACCATTTAATCTTCTCCCTCATTTTCAAGATACCAAGAGGGGTGTGGATGTCAATTTTTTCTAAGGTGTTTACTTTTGTTGTCACAAACATCAAATTTTGTAAAAGGTTGTAAATCCTTACACTTTGGCACTTAGCATCTATTTGTTTAGTTTAAGTCATTTTGTGTGTCAATGAGTTAATAATCCCATACCTTCCCAATATTCTTTAAAGAACTTTCTCCTTATTTTGTTCACTCGAGGATGAATTTTCATTTAATTATGGGGGTATGATAAATCATTTTTTTGGTAGGGCCTAATATTGGATCCCCAATATCAGAGACCATGATGGATCATCAAATATCTGATATTGTGGGATGCATGTTGACCTATAAACACAACACTTGGGTGCATGATTCATCCATCTTTTTCTTAGTTGTTAGCAAAGCTCTTGCAATTTGTTTTTCCTAGAGTTAGAATATTTTCTAAGTACCCTTAGTGTGAGTCAAAGAAGTGTATGGATCTTTATTTGAGCATTAATGTACTTGAGCATGACAATGTGAATGGTAATAAAGAGGAGCTTTTTTATCAAACCTTGTAGCACTTGAATAGATTAATGCTTTCCTCATGAATTTTATATTCATGCAAATTACTTTAATGAATTTTAATCAATTAATTAATATCGATTAAATTGCACACATAAGCATGACTACTTCAAGCATACGTTTATCGCTTGGTAACCCTAGTAGCGCTTAATGCTTGGTAACCCAGTGGCGCTATAATGTGTTCATGATGTGTATGGAAAGTGGGAATGAATTCCTATGTTAGGATTCATTAAGTATTAGCTAGTTTTTAGATTATTTAAGCATTCAATTACTTTATTTTTGTTCTTAGGAGACCTAATCTATAAAGGATAAAATGATAAAAATCATATACATCAATTACACTTAACCATATACTTGCACTTCATAAGTAGTACTAGGAAGATAATGATTGCAATGGTTAGATTCACCTCCTAAATCTAGTGTACTTAGAAACCTAAATTCTTCAAAATCCAACCTAATCACTAAGTGAGCGCTAGTGATTTGTATGGTTGGGCATAGGGTATACTAGCTGCTCATCAACCACGATCACCTCGCACCAGAGCAAGCCACTGAGACTAGCAACCCATGTAGATGGTAATAGTAGAGTAAATTGAAAGATGTACTCATTTTGATGATGCTTGACACACCATAGGATAGTAGTTGCAGGATTGTCACCATGTAGATGTAGAGGTGGCTAAAGCTTGGACTTCTTCCATACTTTGGCTATGAAGGGGAAAAAAATTACAAAGTAATAAATGGTTTTCGTAGTGGCACCACAAAGTAAATAGGTTTCATCAATATGTAGCCCTTGTGTTCTTAGCACCACCCTTACTGGGAGTGTCCCTTGATTCAAAAGCCACATAAAGCATTTAATTTTTTTAGGTAGATGTTCCTTCTAGGTGGCTAATCACCTAAGCACAATAGGATATTTAAATTTGATGATATCCCATAGCTGCCCACCTAGAAACCCCCACTAAGTCACCTTACTAGCATGAAAGTAGAGGTTGTACAATATATGAGAATCTTGGGCATCCACAATCCAAGGCTAATATTTATTCTAAAGGATGTTTACCCATTACACATGATAGTCATCATGCAAAACCTGATTCAAATTGTTTTGGTGCCCCATTAATATGACATCCTTAAACTTTAGCACCCCTAGTCCTTTCATAGGCTTTGGTTTTACCACCTATTCCTAGCTAATGATGTGCATTTTCTCTCCTCATTTTTTTCCTAATCACACGAATTTATTGGTAATTTGATCTATCTTCTCAATTACCTCTCTATGGAAAATGGCCATAGAAGCAAAGCAATGAGCCATGGCTAAAAGAATAGAGGTGGAAAAAATGATTCTATCTTTTCTTGTGATAAAACGTGCATTTCAATTATTAACACATGATTAGAGTCTCTAAATAAGTTGGGTCCACAACATGTTTTTATTTCATGTAAACATTTGAATTTTGAGATAGGAATCCGCCACCTTACCCTGAATAATCTTGAGCTCACGACAGACCTACCTTTTCATGACCTCCTCAGTGTGGAAGAAGTATATAGAGGATTTTTCCCTATTAAGCTCCAAGCTAATCTCCTTGGCCATTTTTCTAAGAGTCTCATTGATAGTGTGTGCCTATAGAACTACAACTCAAGTTGTTAAAATTATGCTAGTTGCGTAATGTTTAGTGATGCATGTAATACCATCGATGTTCAAGCCTCTAACCCCTTCCATTCTATAGTAAAACTTCATGGTATCCATCATAATAATAAATAAGTATGGTGATGAAGGATCTCCTTGTCTCAGCCCTCTAACAAGGAAGGAAAACCTTCAAAGACATTCAGTAATGTCAAAAGAGTATGCTCCCATTGCTTCAAGGTTAATGCAAAGGTTGACAAACTATAGGTAAATTCCCTTTTTAAACATGATATCTTAGAGAGCAGCCTAGTGTATGATATTATATGCTTTTGTGATGTCAAGCTTGACATACATTCCCAAGAATTTAGATCTGTGCATGGAATGCATGATTTCTTGTAGGAGAAAATCTGATGTTGAATATATCTTCTTTTAAGGAACCCCACCTATTGTAGGCTAACCAAGGTTGGCATCAAAGGCTACAAGTGCTTAACTAGAACTTTTGTAAAAAGTCTAAGAAGTGTGTTGCATACTCCAATAGGCCTAAAGTGAGATGGCTTTGTGGAATTTTCTATCTTTGGGATAAGGACAATTCTTAAGTAATTGATCTTGTGTCTCACCTATTACCATTGCAACAAGAGGTTAAAGGCATCAAGGATGTTGTCCCCTAGAATATTAGTGAACTCTTAAAAAAATTTAATGGTCCATCCATGAGGCCCTGAGGCTTTGTCCCTTTTTTGGGTTGTCATGGCCTTTAACAGCTCTTACTTTGTGATGAAGATAATTAGCCTTTGGTTTTCATCAACCCTAACCATCCTCGAGATCCAAGTCAACATGAGAGTGAAATTACATTTTTTCCAAATGTCTGACTAGTACTACTACATGACTTGAGCAATCTCATATGGATGGTGCATGGTACATTCTCTATGGATTAGCTGGTGAATTTTCTTAGATTCATTATGCACTTTGCAGTAACAAAGAACAAGCATGTATTGCGATCCCTTTCTCGAAGTCATTCCCTGGATCTTGATTTCTAGTTTATGTTCTTCCTCAACCAGCTATTTTCTAGCTTCCTATTTAGCCTCGACATCTAATAGAACTTGTTGCTTGACATATCAAGAGGCCTTGAAGAACTACTTTTTAGAAGCTTGAATGTTCCAAATCTTGCACTTGAGCATAGACATATTGTACTTCAAAAATTCCCAAGGATCAACATTTTTAGGGAACTCAACTTAGATTTCGAAAACTAGACTTTGCAGCCATGGTTTTTAGAGCTAAGATTTTTTCAAATGAAAGGGGTCAACACCAAGTCTCTTTAGTTTTTGGAATGTACATGTGAACACTCGATGGTCTAACACTCTCCTTTCATGCCCTTGAAGAACAATTTCATGCAAAACAAGGATCTTAGTACTTACCCATACCTTGTTAATTCAAGAAATAACCTGGTCAGGCCCCCTTCTTCTGTTGCTCCAAGTATAGAGAAAAACTATAAGTTCGATATTAACTAGGTCATGCATGTCCAAAAATTGATGGAAGTGAAAGCTCCTCGAGGTGGCTCTATTTCAACCCTAGTGCTTTCCTAAGCATAAAGCTATTGATTAAAATCCTTGATCAAACCGAAGCATTCTTTTTAGGAATGCAGCTAGCAATCCTATGAAACTCTTGCAAGATTTCATCCCAATAGTATGGACCATAAATATTTGTATGTCACAAGTTGTGTGAAGGAAAAAAAACTATGATACTCCAAGAGGAGAAGTCCACTAACTTAAGGGAAAGGTGAGAAATGATAGCGAAGCCTCCAACCTGCCCACAATAATCCACAAACTATGAGAAACATCTAACTTAGCGCAATGCTGAATAGTTTCCCAAATGTAACTTAGTTTTCTACAAAAAACTATTGTGCAATCTTTAGCTTGCACTAATTCTTTAAGGGTACTTCATTTGTAGGACTCCCTACAATTCCAAGAAAAAATCTTCATGCTCTACTTAAAGATCACTTTTTGAAAACCTCCTTTAGAATTTACTTGGAATCCAAAGTTAATATCCAATTTCATTTTCTTGCTGCGAGTTTTATGCCTTAATGGATGTCCCACTTTTTTGGGTTTTGTGAACACCCAAAAATGTTGGTTTGCTTATTGTGACTCATGCACAACAATCTCCTCCATTATTTCCATAGCCAAAGCATGCATAGCTGAAACCCGCTCCCCCAACAGAGGCAACACCCCCTCTAGAGGTGGAAAAGGCAACATCCCCTCAAACACGAGAAGGACCTAAGCTTAGTCAATCCCAAGGAAAAGTGGGGCTTGCTACCCCAAATTTGAAAAGTTAGGCCACTACTACCCACCATCTTTTTCAACTCTGGCCAATCAACCCTTCCACTTCACCAGCATTCATCCATCCTCAGCATCAATGTCTAGCTTCCCTTTAGCCTTACTTCAAACTCTACATTTCTTTATGATGTGATTATTTTTTCCATAACTTCTACATGCTTATGTGCCATCATGGGTAAACCCAAGCTTGGGAATCTTCTTCAAGGTAGGTGATGGCCTGATTGTCAAAATGTTATCATACTTAATGACAAGTTTTTCTTCTCCAAACAACAAGTCTAAAATGACTTCCTACAAAAGGTTGATGAAGACAATGGACCACCACACAAAGAAACATGCAAAACCCATTTGTTTCTTTAACTTTGTAAACTTGTTAAAGGAAATAAACTCACCAAAGAAACTAGGAAGGATTTTTAGAAAGTCTATAATTCTCAGTTCCTAGGGTAGTTTGGATACTCAGATCAAAATAGGAGCCCTAGAGAACAAATTAGGATCACAGTTGGCACTAGGTCACCAGTACATAAGCGCTAATCCCCATGCACCAAAAAAACCACAAATCACTAGCCAACACACGACTCCTATCTTCCTAACTTTGGAAAATAAAGAGTAATGAATTCCCTATTAGCAAATGAACTTAAACATCGCTCAATCCTCATGAAGTATGGATCCACCACTCAACCAACTCTTGCTTAGGCTGGGAACTTGAGGACACAAACTTGTCCACTAGGCTTATTTTAATGTCTTGTAATTCCTCAGGTAGCACCTCTTACATCTACAACCTTAGCTTTCCATCTTGCCAAGCCCAGGAATCAATGCCTCCATCACCAAGATTCAACATCTTCTTCCATCCTTTTCCTAGCCTAAGGCTTCCATCTTTGTCGCCATGTGGTGCTAACCCACCACTAGGATCCTATTATGCTTCCATGTGTCCTTGCCCACTCTCATGCCCTTGCCCTAGTCATTTTACATGTCCTTACCCTTTTATCATTCATCCTTCTATAATTCTTTGGATCAAAACATGCCTACATGAAGTTAAGAAAAATCAAAATATCATTTATTCAACCTCACTATCCTCTTTGGCAAATCATCTACCTTTAGCTTTCATAGCATCAATGTGATACTTTTATTACTTGAGAATGGAAAGTGGATTTTGATCCCTATTCTTCTAATTACTTTAAAATTCATTGTTAAATTGAATTAGAAAATATTCTTCTTATTTTTCATTGTGTTAAAAGTAAAATTATTAGAAGCATTTGCACAGTGCTAAAGATAGAATAAAAAACATTACCACGTGATGTGCAATGCACATGTTATTTTGTAGAGATTGATTCACAACATAGGAAGATAGAATTAAAACTCAACTTCATTAATGAGTTTCTTTCCTAGAAAATTATATAATATAATTTGCAAGTGTTGGCACATTTTGGCCATTTCATGGAACAGGTTGATTTAAACAAAGGAGAAATTATTCCTACCATTTACCAGAAAGCATGAATATGTGAAGGAATTTAAACAAGCTCATCGAAGGGATGATGACATTGCAATTGTGAATGCTGACATGATTTATTGGGAAGCCATGGACATTTGATACTTTTGAGAATGCTTTCAAGGTGCTACAACAAGATGTTTCAATAAAAAATAATGCTCCTGGTGGCATGGTTGAGTTTAGGAAATCATTGACGTTGAGTTTCCTTTTCAAATTCTTTGGGTGTCTGAAAAGGAGTGGGTCTTCCAATCGCTCATTTTTCAGCAAAGCTTCAAGTTTAGGACTCACGGGTACAAAACGTGGCTATGGAGAAGGTGGTTGTGGAGCATGCATTGTTCTTGTGTCTCATTATGATCCAGAAAAAAAAATCAATACATTGAGTTATCAATGCATGTTTGGCTCCATTTTATTCTATAGAGGAAATGCATGTAATTACTGTGGAGGGTGTAGAAAATGAACAAAAGCTTCATCCTATCCAGAAACTATTGGCTAAATCTCATGAATCTCAATGTGGATTCTACAAACCATGTTTTATAATGTTCATGTATATCATATTAAGGTCTTCTAAGAGCCCACCTGAACAAGGTCAAATTGAAGATTATCTTATAGGAAACTTGTGTCGTTGCACAGGCTACAGACCAATCCTTGATGCGTTAAGACTGATAACAGTTTGTATATTAAAAACAGTTCAGGAGTTTTAGAACATTTAACGTTCATTTTCCCTTCAATAGGAAAGCCTTGTGAATGTTGGTAGGAAGTTAAAAATATGAACGGTGAGACAGAAACCATTAAAACCCTATGCAAAACTGCCCCCAAAAGAAAACCATTGTGCAGAACAATGCAAAACAAAGCAAAGATCAGGAGGAGCAACGCAGAAACAAGGATTTGCTGTGTTTAAAATCGAAAGCAAAAATGATGTTCATGTGTTGAATCACTGTGTTCAATCCAAATCTGCGCTAAGATGCCATGAGGGTTCCAACAAGAAGTTTGCATGATGCCAGCATTTTTTCAAATAGATCAGCAGCGCCTGCAATTCTCAATCAATCCGGCTGGAAAAACATTACGGGCAGCGCTGGAGATGAAAGCTTGAGAATTTTGTAGAATGGGGCACTGCGGCCAACCATTTCTGTTAGGGTTAATTTGTTTGCTGACACGCGGCCTCGTGAGGATGTGCTTGCTGAGAAGGAGCCGAAGCTGAAGTCGTCAAAACCTACACCAAAGAAAACCCTCATCAAGTCAACGACCGCGTGCTCTGCCATTGTTTTAAAAACAGATAAAAGGCAGAAAGAAGTTACTTCCCTGACTGATAAACGATGCTTTATTACCTTGGTGATGATAAAAAAAACATGAAAGACAGATCCGAAACACTAGACACGCGAGTCAGGGCCAAGGCCTCGCTCCACAGCGCGCGAGCTGAGGACAGAGGCACAGCGGTGAATGAAGAGGATGGCAGTGGCACCGGCACGGCGTTGTGGACGTACGCCGACAGAAACGTGCGACCGCAGCGTTCACGAAAATGGCCATGGCGTAGTGAGGCCATCAGGGTTTTTCGCAGGTTTCTGCAGCAAGGGTTTGTAGGGTTTTGAGTCAGAATCAAAATTTCTAGCAGAGCAGCGGCAGTAGAGCAACGGCAATGCAATGGAGGCCGAGTGGTGGTGGAATGGTGGCCGTCGTGGCCATCGTCACTGACTGAACCGTGAAACGTGGCCCCTGGGAGAGCCAAAGCCATACGAAACATCTACAACGACATTAGGCAACGTCCATGCTACGGTATTAGCAAAGACAATATTGATAATCAGCATGAAGATGAATCCGAATATTGCCTCTGGTGTTGGGAGGTCAATGATTTGAAGGTGCTTCCGAAGTCCCAGCATGAGTTTATTACCATTAGAAGGAAATGCTAAAAGAAGATCAAAGAACGAATCTCCGCTTTGTCAAATATGGTATTTGCATTGTCAACTGAATGTGGAGGCAGCATAAACTTATCCAAAGCAGAGGAAAAGCTTATGAAGACGGATGATGAAATGAGCAACAACTCCATGGTTACTATCTCTACTACTATGATATAAATAACAATAAAATATTTTATGATTTAAAAAGGAAAGGACAATTATGGGATATTTGTGTGACATCCTATAAAAGGAGACATTTGGCTATTATCCCTTTTATTCCTATGGAAGTTGTAACTTCCTATGATAGTTACAACTATAATATTTATAATTAATTTTAATTTGGATTATCATGAAGACACGTGTCAGATGCAGCATTTTTATCTCTTTT
>MNCI01007088.1:30992-107342 GCA_015680685.1 Gnetum montanum
GCACGCCGCAACAGCACATACACATACTCACATTAACTACTGAGTTTATTTGGAGGTATCTGGGCCTTGGTGTTGCCAGAGACCAGTAGGCACCTAAATCTTGTTCGAGGACACTCGTTGGCGGTCGCGTCCCAAACGGTCACCAACAACAAGGATGTTATAACTATTATCATCATGAAGGTCATGTTATTGGAATTTATCCTATTCTTAATAAAAAAATTGTTCATGTGGTGATGAAAGCGGTTACTCTAATTATTATAGTTGCTTCCAAGCCTATAAATATAGTGCCCAGGCACATAATTGGGAGGAAGTCTTTTAGCAGTCAAGTAGTGAAACTTTTGTATTCTATTTGAAATTTAGAGTATTTTCCAAGTGCCTGTAGTAGGAGGTCGAAGTGTGGACAGATCTTTATTCGAGCATTGTGTACCTTAGCACACCTTGTGTATGGCAATAAAGACAAGATCTTTGATTCATCCTTGCAGCACTTGAGATTTGTTTTCTTACGCATTTATTTTATTTTATTTTCTTATGCATTTATTTTATTTTATTTTATTTTATGCACTTTACATTTCTATTATTAGCACAACAATTCATTTTGATCAATTAAGCAAATCGTTAAATTACATAAGCACGACCACTTCGAGCATGCGTGTAATGCTTGGTAACCTAGTAACGATTAGCGTTTGGTAATCTCAACAGTATTGCATTGGTTTAGGATGTGTACGACAAGTGGGAATGGATGCTAGTGTTCGGATTAGTTAAAACTTAGTTAATGAGTAGTTAAGTTAAATTAGTCACTTAGTTACCTCTCTCTTTCCCTACTAGCGCAGGACATAAAAACATAAAAGCTATCAAAATCATATGCCCCAATCTTACTTAACCATACAATCGTGAAATACAGGCAAGCTTGGGGAGACAATGATCAACCAACCTGTTATTGTTCCACAAAGGTGCATAAGCACTTAGTCCTTGGAATTCGACCGGATCTTGTGTGAAACGCTCATATTCGTATGGTTGAGCGTAGGGGTACCTTGCCGCTCATCATTGGCACCGTTGTCAGGGACTTAGTTATTTTTGCAGTAATTAGAACATAGGAAATCATTCACATCATTGGAATGAACCCTTAGGGTTGATTGAGAAAATAATAAACAAGAATACATTGCACACTGAACAGAAAAGTATGTCTCCTTCTTCGTATAAAAGCGTCTCACCGCCTAGGTCTGAAACAGGAAACAATCGGTGACATAATATACATGACATTGATCTGCCAGTCCCTCAACAAGTTCGAGTGGTATATATTCTTCTCGATGAGTATATATCAAACTTCACCTTTATCCTCCATCAAGATGAACAACTATGTTGGCGAGACTTAGAAGGTAATGTAGTGTTACCTCCCGATCGTTCAATCCCAAGCATGCTTCTTCGTGCCCTCACACGAATTGGCATGCTGCACTTACATGCAGAATACATTGTGCAAGACCATGACTCAAGAGAATACCATCCCATGAAGGCACAACATTAAAGGGATTTTTAATAGAAGAGACATCATAAGTCTTTGAAGGGTAAGTGGTCACAGGATGTCCCACATGTCTTAAGAGAAAATGAGGGTGGTGAACCTGCCTTAAGCAGTTGCCCACACAACGATGTTCCTCCCCTTGACTTTGGCCAAGGGGTTGTGTATCAAAACCTTCATTTCACTATTCATAACCCAGGTTCTGATACCCACGGGCACAAAGGATCCAAAAACGGGACATAGACACATGATAAAGACAGACATTCTAATTGCAATCACGATCGAGGCTGAGACCACCGAAGAGAAGGTGGTAGACACCATCATGGTGATGGTTCTCCTTCTTCTTCACCTTCATCATCTCTTTCACCCTCTCCTTTAGTGTTCGAATACAGTCATAAAGAAAAAGACCATGGGGATAAAGGTAGGTAAAGTGGAAGTCATAGACGAAATAGCCAGGAAAGGGGACAAGGGCACTCTAGAGAGTCACGACATAGAACAAGGGAGAGTAGGGAACAACGTAGGCATCATAGATGCCATGGACAAGATGATCATGATGAACCCCTTCTCGCTACTAAAAGTATGTTGGACATAACTAAGGCTATTAGAATTCCAAGAAGGCATCAGAAAGATAGTAGGATAAAGAGATTAAATATTAACAACATCCCATGATTTGAAGGGGGATACAACGCTGATCCTCATAATCATTTACAAGCATTCCATGATGTGTGTGCCTTACAGAACATAGAGAACAGATGGCAAAAACTTAAGTTGTTCCCATGGACATTAGTTAAAGAAGCAGAAAGCTGGTACTAATCTTTAGAACCAGAATCCATTCGTAGGTGGAGTACTATCTTAAAACTATTTAATGACAAGTACCAAACGTACTCCTAAGTGTCTAACTTGCAAAAGCAAATCCAAGGTTGAAAAAAAGGAGGACATGAACCCTTGGATGTTGCCATGGGCCGATATTATGCACTATTACATTGTTGTCCTAGCCATGGTTATTTGTAAAGGGATCGACTATGCCATCTCGTGGATGGGCTTAGGCATGAAATGAGAAGAACCCTTAGGACTTATGCCCAAGGAAGACTATCCAAGCTTAGATCCCATCAAATTCAAAGAATATTGGAGCAAGTTGCTAAGGAAGAACGTGAGCTACAGAAAAGAGAAAGTGCAGAAGAGTATAACTGAGATCCTTCCCTTTAGAAGAGGGGAGTAAGATTTTGTGAGGATGAAGAAGAGTCACCACTTGAAGAGATGGTGAATAGGAAAACTTTGCCTATCCAAAAGATGACATCAGAAGTTTTGGCAAAGGTAGACCAAATGTGGGATTCCCTAGACAATAGATTTCAAACTGTTCTTAAAATAGTAGAGGAGTCTAGAGAGCAAGGTAGTGAGAAAAGAAAAAAGAAAGAGGCTGAACATGCATGTAGCAAGGGTAAGGGCAAAGTTGCCATCATTGAAGAGGTTGTGGATTCAAAAACAAATAATGATCGTGGATGTGAGATATGTCAATATGACCATCCTAAGGGATGTTGCCCTATAATCTCACATTTGCAGGAGTCTAGGGTGTATGCACTCAACCCACGATTAAACAAAAGGCAAACACCCTGAAGGTTACCTTATCCTCAAGGTAACCCAAGGAAGTTCCACCAACCCTTAACATATTATCCATAACCTATTGAGCAATATCAATAGTGGAAACACCCACAATCATGGGGAATGCCACCACCAAGGCAACAGTATCCTTACTGGCAACCTGACCCATATGGATATTACGTGTAGTAGCAAATCTCCCCATGTGACTCTACTAGTTACGTCACTCCTGAACCTCACTACCAAGCCCACGAGTATTATGGAACTCTCTCTTCTAGAGGTAATATTCTGCAAGCATATCATCCTTCTCATCCTGCCACATCTCTTCCACTAATAGCTCCACTACCACCTACTCCCACGATGCAAGGTGACATCCCTACCCAGTCGCAACAACGTAATGCCACGAGGGCTGTTAACTCTCAACCTATTGTTGGTTCCAACAACCACATGAAGAAAAGACCTTTCTTTAGAACCAACAGTCCAACCAAGCCCTTGTAATCACAAGCGGCTGATTCCTTAGACACCTCAGTATCAATAAAAACTTTGGAGCCCCCTTCAACCCAATCACTGCACTCAATGCATACGGTCATGCTAACACATGTCATCACTAATTGGATCAATGCTGGCCACCTTCCTAGGAAATTCTCTAATCTTGGGAGTCCTCTAATATACTTACAAATCACTGAAATGTGTCGTGCAAGGCTCTTTTGGATTCATGTTCCAGTGTCAACTTAATTTCTCAAGAAATGTACAAGGCTTGGAACCTACCTCCATTGAAAAAAAGCAACATTCATCTAGAGTTTTTCGACTAGTCCATCACTATCCCATTGGGACTGGTGGAATACATTGTTACCACTATTTGTGGGTGGTCGTACCCAACTGACTTCCTAGTGATTCAAGTAACCAATGGTAAGGCGGACTTCCTAATCATAATGGGTAGAGCATGGCTAAGCACCATCAATGCATGCCTAGGAATCTGTGATCTTTCCCTAAAAATATCAAAGGAAAATACATTTGGAAAGATTGAGAAGAAGAAAGTTTCATTCATTGCATACAGCGACACAGGGTGTAGTTTCTTGCAAAGGTCATGGTTTGTGCAAAGTTTAACATTTCCTGCATGCAATCAGTGTGCACAAGTGATCAACATACAAAGATGCATGTATGCAGCAGCCACACAATAGGAAGACACTCAGTGGCTCACAATTGATCAAGAAAGTAGTTCACTAATATGCATGGAACCAACTGAGGGTTTGACTTGCACTTACATCGATAGCATAGACGCATTAGAGCAAGTCCATTGCCAACTTCCAAGTCTTAACCTTGAAAATATCAACTGGGGAAAGTTGGAAATCCCTAAGAAATTTAAGCAAGAGCCCCTTGAGCTAAAATCATTGCCCACTAGTATGGAATACACGTTCCTTAAAAATGAAAAACTGGTAATTATTAATACTAAGCTTGCTCCTCAACAGAAAAAAGAACTACTAAAGGTAATCAATAGATGGTCAAAAGCCTTCACTTGGTCATATCCCAAATTACTTGAAATACATCCTAGGATATGCCAACATAGGATTTACATCGACCCCTCCATGAAGCCTCAAAGACAACGGTAGAGGTGTTTGAACCCAAAGCTAAAGCAAGTAGTCAAGGAAGAAATTAAACAGCTTCTAAAGGCTGGGTTCATATACCCCATTATTGATAGCGAATGGGTTAGCCCCTTACTTATTATGCCTAAAAAGGGAGGAAAATGGAGGGTGTGCATAGATTTCAGGCTACTGAATATGGCAACATTCAAAAATCACTTTCCATTTTCATTTTTTGACCAAGTCTTAGACACCATCATAGGGCATCACTACTATAGTTTTCTGGATGGATATAGCATATATAATCAAATACAAATAGCCCTAGAAGACCAAGCCAAGACTACGTTCACCAGTTCTTAGGGAACGTTTACATACAAACAGATGTCATTTGGCTTGTGCAATGCCCCTGCAACATTTCAATGACTAGTTCCAAGAATCTTCCAATAGCAGATAGGAAATGGTGTAGAAGTCTTTATGGACGATTTCTCCACCTATAGAACAAACTTTGATCAAGCCTTGGACTGGTTAGAGAAAATGTTAAAAAGATGTGTGGAAATCCTCAACTGGCAGAAAAGCCATTTGATGGTCCAAGAGGATGTAGTACTTGGGCACAAAATATCATACACAAGGATAGAGGTAGACCCTGAGAAAATCAAAGTTATCCAAGGAATTACCCATCAACTAGAAACTATCAAAGATATTCGATCATTCCTTGGACATATTGGCTACTATAGGAGATTTATTAAGTACTTTTCAAAGGTTGCCAAACCATTGGTAGAATTAATGAAAAAGGATGTACCTTTCGAGTGGACTGGGAAATGCGAATTAGCTTTTCAAACTCTAAAACAGAAGCTAGTAGAAACACCCATTCTACAAGCTCTTAACTGGTCCAAACCATTCCATATCATGACTGACGCATCCAACTATGCCTTAGTAGCCGTACTTACATAGTTAGATGACCAGAAGCATACTTATTACATCCATTGTGCAAGTAGAAGTATCGCTAGTACACAACTTAACTACACTACCACAAAGAAAGAATTAATGGTTGTAGTGTTTGCACTAGAAAAATTTAGACATGATGTATTGAGATATAAAGTATATATACATATAGATCATAGTGCAATAAGGTTCCTCATGAATAAGCCAATGGTAAGCCCTCATATCATATGATGGCTTGTAATCTAATAAGAGTTTGATCTTACAATGATTGATCATAAAGGCACCAAGAACGTAGTTGCTGATCATTTATTTTGGTTACAATGGGACAACAAAGAGGACTAGTATCCAATTTTTGATTATTTTCCTAATGAATTCATCTTTGCTAGTGTAGTGAATAATCAATCACCCAGGGAGACAAACTGGTATAGTAGCATTCTTACCTATCTCCTCACCCAGCAAATACCACAAGTGTTAAACCTTAAGAAGAAACAACAGTTTATTCATCGAGCCAAGTACTTTATGGAGATCAATGGGCAACTTTACAAAGTGTGTCCCAATGGCTTGGTTCGATGGTGTGTTCCCGATACAGATCAACTACGAGTTCTCCAAGATGCTCATGAGGATCCTTGTGGGGGGCCATTACACTAGGAGACAAACGACCATCAAGATCTTGCTTGCAAGATATTATTGGCCTACATTGTTTCAAGACACCCATCAATTCATCCAATCTTGTGAGCGTTGTCAACATGATGGGGGAATGACTACTAGAATGGAGGATCCGCAACAATGGATCCAACCATTAGAACCCTTCAACATTTGGGAAATTGATTTTATGGGGACAATTACACCAATGTCCAATGGAAAAGCCTATATCAGTGTTGCTATTGAATACCTAACTAAATGGGCAGAAGTAGCTACTATTAAGGATTGTACATCATCTACAGCTGCATGATTTGTTTAACAATAAATCATAAATAGGTTTGGTGTGCCTCATGCACTTATTTCAGACAACGGTACCCACTTGACAAGTGCAACTTTTTAAAAATTAATGCAGCACTTAGGGGTTGAGCATAAATTGACTACACCATACCACCCCCAAGCGAATGGTCAAGCAGAAGTCACCAATAGGGAGATTACAAAGATATTGACAAGAACTGTTAGCAAGTTTAGGCAAAACTGGAGCACTAAACTGAACAATGCTCTTTGAGCATACCACTCCACATGGAAACTCCCTATAGGTTACTCCCCCTATGAGTTAGTGTACAGTAATTTACCAATGCTTCCAATTCAAACTGAGCTTTGTATACTATCCATGGCATGTGACCTCAACCTTGACCTTGATCTAGCACAGAAACAATGGTAAGTAATGCTTAACTTGCTAGATGAAAACCAACTAGCTACCCTGTCATCTAACAAGTTGCACAAGGCATTCAATAAAGAACGTAATGACCTAAGGATTAGGAAAGTTAAATATCAACTGGGAGATAAGGTTCTCTACTAGAATCCCACACATGTGCCATTATGTACTAAATTTTATACACTGTGGGAAGGACCTTATATTATTTATGCATCTTTTCCTTCAGGGGCCATGACAATCTACAAACCTGAGAGCCCAGACAAGAAACTGTTGGTCAACATACAACAAACCAAACCTTTCCATGAGCTTAGGACAGCTAGTACACATGCTACCTCTATTGATGGACAACCTTACTTACTATTTTGGATCTCCTCCTTCCAACTCAGTCATGGGGGAGATGGCCACCTATGCTAACCGTTCTAGGCCCTCAGTTCTTTTTGAATTTTTATTTTACACATTTTTTGTTTTACACATTCTTTCAACTTTTCTTATTTTTATTTTACACCATTATTCATGTTTTTATTGTTTCTTTGTTTACTTGATTTACTTTTATTNTCCTTTGGCTTGGAACTGTATAGTCCCCTTTTTCTAAGTAAACTTTTTAATGAATTGATGGCTGGGTATTTTTCAAACCAAGGAAAGACTCAAAGGATGAAAAGGGTGTGACTTCAAGGGGATTCGATGCATTGTTGTTGGCCATTCTCTTGGGTGCTTGGATATTTTTTCTTGGGTTTTCTACCATTTTGACATGGTTCAAATATCAAGAATCTCAGTAAATAAAAATAAGTCTTTGCATGGTGTGGTTCTCACGCATAAACATAAAAAAAAGAAAAAAGAGAAAAAGGTTAGAATTCAAAGCATACCCCTTATACATAATAAAGCAATATGGGCTACAAGCGCTGGTTATGGAACTGGAAAGACATGTTACCCATGCTTGAAGGTTCCCTCTAACTAAGGCCCTTTCTCACTTCCTGCTTCTCCATCTCACTCTCCTTGGGATGGTGGTCACTCTTTGTGGAAGCATTCTTGTTGCCTCAAGAGGATGGATTGGCCAAGTGTATTGATGTGAGGTCACTGAATGTGGTTGGTTTGAGTCTAGATTTGGGATGAGTTCTACTTAGTTATCTTAACCATGAAATACACAAAGGGCTTTACACAACCTTATTCTTGGGACTCCATTCCATTCTTTCCTCTCCATATTTCTTCTCATTTTCCACCTCATTGCTGGTTTTATCATTAGTCTATTCTAGGTTGATGCATTATTTTTCTTTAGTGAATTCTTGTGGGTAAGTTTTTAACTCTTGCTTCCAAATGACATTCCTAGAGCCTACGGATTTTTTGGTTTGTAGGTTTGTCAGGGCATAAAGGGCATGAGTCTGCTTTGGGAAGGACCCACTTGCATATATTTTGGTTTGGTTAAGTTAAGTTCTTTACCCTTAGACATTGTTACAATCAAATTCTTTTTATTTACCCCATCCATGTCATCCAAACTATTTGCACCTTCACAATTGTTTGTAATGAATTTCTTTTTATTGTTGTGAATACCCTCTTTTCACTACTCCTTGTGTCAGGCTTTCTCTGAATTGTATGGATCACTTCTATTATTTAACCCATTCGTCAGTCTTTCCACTGACAATATCAAGCAAGCAATCTATCACAATCATAACTTGGCTAGATAAAATCACCAACGAGACAAGGTATTCAGCCATTATTTATGTATTATATATACTAATCATTGGTTTTGTTGTGATTGCAGTGGGAAGCATGGATTGGAAGTAGGACTGTCGTCACCAAAGAGGATGCAACCATATCACTCATAGGAGATTGTTCATGACCACTGGATCTCTTTTACCTCTCCCTCATTATTCTATTGAAAAGAGGGGTTGGATGTCCTTTGGATCTGTTGGTATTCTTTCCTAATTGTCATGAACACCAATTTTGTACGTAATTGTAATATTGTATGCTTGGGCACTTCTGTATTTGTCTGTTTTCTCTGTGTCACTCTACATGTCAGTTAAATAAGTCCACATCCTCCTAATATATTTTGTAAAGAATTTGTTTCTCTTCTTCTATACTTGAGGACGAGTTTTCATTCATTCGTGGGGGTATGATGAGAGCGGTTACTCTAATTATTAGAGTAGTTACTCCCAAGCCTATTAATACAGTGCCCAGGTGCACAATTGGAAGGGAGTCTTTTAGTAGCCAAGTAGCAAAACTCTTGTAGTTTGTTTGAAATTTAGAGTATTTTCCAAGTGCCTACAATAGGAGGTCAAAGTGTGGACGGATCTTTATTTGAGCATTATGTACCTGAGCACACCTTGTGTACGACAATAAAGACAAGCTCTTTGATTCATCCTTGCAGCACTTGAGATTTGTTTTCTTACGCATTTCTTTTATTTTATTTTCTTATGCATTTATTTTATTTTATTTTATTTTATGCACTTTACATTTCTGTTATTAGTACAACAATTCATTTTGATCAATTAAGCAAATCGTTAAATTACACAAGCATGACCACTTCGAGCATGCATGTAATGCTTGGTAACCCATTAACAATTAGCATTTGGTAATTCCAGTAGTATTGCACTGGTTTAGAATGTGTATGGAAAGTGGGAACAGATGCTAGTGTAAGGATTAGTTAGAACTTAGTTAATGAGTAGCTAAGTTAAATTAGTCACTTAGCTACCTCTCTCCTTCCCTACTATAGCAGGACATAAAAACATAAAAGCTATAAAAATCATATGCCTCAAGCTTACTTAATCATACAATCATGACATACAGGTAAGCTTGGGAAGATAATGATCCACCAACCTGTCCTTTTTCTACAAGGGCACATAAGCACTTAGTCCTTGGATTTCAATCAGATCATGCGTGAAATGCTTGTATTCGTATGGTTGAGCGTAGGGGTACCTCACCGCTCATCATGTGGAAAATAAATAGAAATATTCAGAAAAGGAAAATAATAATAGTTTTCAACAAGCATATATGAAATATTCTTCAATAAGTTCTTAACCTTTTACTAATCCTTTTAATTCTAAAGGTTCTAGTCTACTCTTGATATCTAAAGTGAATTCTTCTTTAGAAAAAAAAAATTTAGTAGGGACCAACAATGGAAATTTTGATGGAAATGGAATTCACTCAGTGCAACACAAAAAAGTAGTATACATATACTACTTTCAATTTAATAACCCCTTCCTTCTTTACTTCTACTACTATTCTAAATTTTTTTTTATTAGACATCTTTTTTCACTTATTAGGAACATGGATTATGAGACAGTTGTTGAGCTTAAAAAATCAAGGATGAAGGCCTCCTCCCCCACATCTCAATGTTAGTTTTATTATGGACTATTTTAGGCCTTTCTAATAGGTCCCAAGCAAAAGGTTATGAGTATTTTTCAAATTTTTATTTAACTCTATTTTTTTTTTTGCAAGAAATTAAGATTTTAAGTAGATGATGTTAGTTTTATTAGTAAACACATTATTAAAAACTACATTATTTTTTAAGTACTCATGAAGTTAATAAAGGAGATGTTGTTATTCTTGTTAAGAAAAATTGGATTGGAAAATTTTTGAATTCTAGTTTTGACAACATCGGAAGAGTTATTTGGATTACTTGTCAAAGTGAAAAAGGAGACCTAGGACTTGGAAATATCTCCTATCTCTACCTAAAGTTCCTTGGATTATTGGAGGTGATTTTAATATGGTTCAAAATCATTTAGATAAACTTGATGGTCTTTCTTCTAATATTTTTATTCAAGAAAAAGAAGATTGGTGTAATTTTAAAGAAAAATATTTTATTTTTCATGTTAGCTTTTTATGACCATATCATTTAAATGAAAAGCATTATACTTGGTATAATTATCAACAAGGAATTGATAGAATTTATTGTTGGCATAATAAATTTTACATCGTTAAAGTTTCCTTTTAGAATCCTAAGAGGAAAGTAGAACTACATATGATGATCTCGAGGGGCTATACAAGGAATTACTTCCCATGGTGGTGCTAGAAGAGGCATGGGGCAGTTGCGATAGAAGGGCTTCTACTTTTGAATCTCAGGAGTAGTTGGGGAGGATTGTTTGTTCAGAGGTTTTAAACAAATAATCTGAGTAGATGCTACTTTGTGAGACCATTTTCCTATTAGTATTTTTCTCTCTAGAATTAATTCTTTTGCCTTTTAAAACCATGAGCTTTATCATATAAATGCTAATATAATCACAAGACCCAGTGGGAAAAATATTTTAAAGATTTTATGAAATGAAAAAAATCCTACTAGTGATATTGGTTAGATTGACTAGTGGCAATGAACTACTTGTAGAGTCAAACATTAAAAAAATTAAAGAAAATCTTGTATAATCTATTAAGTAAATGCAAATACTTTAAGACCAAAATCCCTTTGATTTTGAAACTTGAAAGCCTTGGCTAAAGCTTATTATGATAAATTATGTTAGGATGCTTTTGAACCTAAAAGTGCTCTCACTAAAAGTCACATGGATTGGCTAAAAATTGAAGATAAACCTTGTAAGGAATTTTTAATTTTTTTTTTTAAAAAAGAATGAAGTACCTAAACTAGAATCACTTTATACAAATGCTTCGATCATTAAAGATCCTTAGACTATTAAGAGATTTTTAGTAAATTATTTTTCTTCTGAAGACTTTAGCAAAAAATCCTTCTAGGCCTCTTGTACGCATATTTCTCATCTTATAATAGAAACACATTGAAATATTCTTAAAGTTGAAATTATAATGGAAGAAATTAAAGTAGTGGCCTTTAGTTTAGCATATGGTAAAGCTCTAAGTTTTGATGATTTTCCAATTAAATTTTTAAAGAAGCATTGGCACATCATTGAAAATGATCTCTTTCATGTTTTATAAAATGCCATTAAAAAAGTTTCTCTTGGTAAAACTATTGAAATGAAATGAAATGAAGCCATATTAAGTCCAAAAACCCATAGGATCAATTGGACAGATATCACATTTTCATGAAAAATAAAGATAGACTCTGCAAATTGACCAGGTACCAATGGGCGCATCAAAAACAAATCATATAGGCTTTTTACTACAACATTATAACAGTCTCTCTAATGGGTAGTCATAGCATACGAAAAAAACACATGCAACTCATCTTCAAGGGCTTTTGATATGCACAACCTACAAATGCACTCTTCTTGGAAGAGTTGAATTCATCTTCCACTTTCAATTCTAAGATGGTGAAAACTTAAGCAAAGCTTAATAATAGCATTTTGATACTTGATGGGAATAGTAGCTAAGAGATAGTGAGCTTCTACATCTAATTTATTAGATCTAATGTGGTGTAAATAAAATTACCTCTTTCCTTCCACATTAGTTCGCATCTGTGTTAAAACCTTCTTTTTAACTAGTTGGTGAATATACTTAAGATTTTTCTACACATCCTTCTAAGAAATATTCTATTTTCTCAATGATTACATTCCTTGAAAATACCAACCATAGCCTCATGAATCCTTAAGAACTGCTTTAGAGAATTTCTCTTACCTTAAGATATGCAAGTTATGAGTGTATATAATGAATTAGCATAAGGCTTCTACTTCTAAAGGTAATAAATGTCATTTACATAATAAAATTGAGTAAGGTATTTACATCTTCACCTTTAACTCATCAAGAAGGAAAGTTTGTTACACTCTTGCAATATCTTTTCAAAGTTTAGTACTGAGTTCAAGTCCCCAAACAACACATCCATACAATACAATAGGATAGATGATATTTTGAAAAATTTGTTTTCTGATCTTTCAAGCCGAAAGACCTAAATCCTTGCACTTTTTTTTAAAAGCATACAAAGCCTTGAAATTTCCTGTTATTTTTTCCTTGATACACTTCCCTCACATGTAATTGTTCATATAAAGAAGACCCAAATATTTAAAAGAATCTACTATTTACACATTGGTACCTCTAAAATGGAAGTTATAATAGTTATTTCTTATATTTGAAAGCATAAATTTGGTTTTATCTACATTCACTTGAAGACTAGATGAATGATAATAATTTTCTAAAAGTTGCAACATATTTTGTGTATATTCTAGAGTAGTGGAAATCAAGGCAGCAGCATTTGCATACAAAAGAAGATTCATTGCTTGGAATCCAATTTTGATAGCATGACTATCTTGCCCATTGCATAATCATTTCTCCATTTCATGAAGAAAGATACCAAAGAAAGTTGGAGAAAGTGGATAACCTTAACTCCAATTGTGGCTTAAAATTGAAGTTTTTTCTTCAAATTGCTATCTGTAATTTCAATAATCACTTCCTCATACAATCTTTGAGTTATTGTAATCAATTTGAAGGGAGGACAATTTTATGCAATCGCAACCATAGTTTTGTACGGATAACTTAACCATATGCTTTTGCAAAATCAATAAAACAAATAAAAACTTTTTTATTAGGCATTTTGCAAACTCCATGTAATGTCTAATAATAAGTGATCAATAGTAGAGTGATTTTGATTGAATATTACTTGACATCATGCCTTGACCTCATTACCTTTAGCCCACGAACTGATTCTCTTTGCTAGCAAAGTGCCCAAAAACTTAGCAAAAATATTACTCACAATGATTATTCGATAATTGTTCAAATTATTTATATCCCTCTTTCTATGTAACAATATAGCTTTACTAGTTTCCAATATCACTTTTTAATACCCTCTATGACTTCCTCAATAGTAAATTGAAGAGGTGCTTATTATACAATAGTAGTAGAATTATCATCTTATCCTGTAAATAACCTATTGTAAAATGAGCAAATATCTTGAAAAGAAAAATTAAATGATGAAGAGGATTTATGATGAAAACATTGTTAAAACTATATAGGTTTTTTAAAATTATGTAAGAAAAATATTCCTACTATTTCCTAATAAATTCTCTTCTCTTGTTTCTAATCAAGTATTTATATACCTTAACTAGACTTTGTCTGTGACTCTTACTTGCATTTTTAATACTCTACCTAGCCTACATGCAATCCTTATTAAACTAAGTCTTCTAAATGGCTTAGCTGCTATAAGCAAAATTTGTTCAAGCTCTTTATGTTGTCTTTCAAGAGCCCATTTATTATGTGTTGTATTCATATATTTTTTCTTGGCTATTGGAGTGAGTTTGTACTGATATTTTTTTCTATTCTTATTTTTCATTATTAGAGAAACAATTGGAATTGGCAACAAAAACTCAATATGATGATGGCAAGACTCCACTAAATTATCTTCAACTTTCAACTCAATAAAATCAATATCTTCGTAAGAATATAAAAGAAAACCAATGCAAGAGTTACCTTGAGGTCCTATGAAAGCAAATGATGAAGATTGAGGAAATCTAGCAAGTCTATTGTAAATTAGAAGGTAAAAAAAAATTTCCATTCCAATAGTTGACAACCTATCTTATTAATAATTCCATTTTCAAAATTTGGATCCTATTGTGATCTTCAAAAATATCTAAACTACCAACATTATGAAGCAATTGAATAATTTTTGTTTGTTTTGAACGTATGCTTGCATTAAAATCTCCACAAATAAATACTGAAGCTTTTGTTACAAAATTCTACAATATCTTTGCCTACACATGAAAAAAGATGGTCACAAGACAACTCTATAGAATCATACAATGTAGCATATCTATGAACAAAATAGCATACCGCAAGGAAAGCACAACCATGCTAATATAAGATTTTTAGCCAAACATATTATTCATGATCATCAATTCTTTCTAAAAGCATACAATTTACAATAAATTTCCTCACTAACACTGTAATGCCCCTAGAAGGTATGCCTCTTCATCCTACTCTTGTATTTCTTGAAACAAGTTTAGTAAATCTAAGAACTACAAAATTTATAGAACCATCATCTTCTTAACTTTCAACAAAACCAAAAATATCAAAGCTATCAAAGAAGCTAATACTAGTTAAAGAAATAACTTTATTTGCAATTCCATCATCAATGTTAAGGAATTCACACCTTAAAAGGCTTATATTGTTTTTAAATAATTTTTGGAATACTACTTATTTGTAATGACTACTACATTACTAGCACTTATGTGTGCTACCAAGCCCTGTTCACAAGCTACCTTAACCTTTCTCCATTGTTCAACCCTTGCTGCAAGCTCCATTTGAGTCAAATCCTCATTTATCCAAACATTTTTCCCATTCTCAATCTACTTCATGTGGCTTCAATGTCTCTAAACATGGACTCTATCTTCTACTTCATGAAACTTAACAATTATACATTGAGGCTCTTCACATTCTTCACTTGGAACCCTAGAAACATTATGAATTTTTAGAGAAGTTATATGCATATCATCTATAAGTTTTTCAACTTTCTTAAATAAAGTTTCATCTATTTCACCCTCTATCTTTAGGATACCTACAAAATGCAAATTTTTTTCTTTCGCCCTTTTTTCATCTTGTTGTTTCAAAGCTTCTATGATTGTAGATTCCATCTTTTTTTTAGTTCATCTAAGATTACATTCATTTTTATTTTTCTCAAGTTTTACTAATTTCAGCATGATGAGCAACAAGGTACCCCTACGTCCAACCATACGAATCATAAGCATTCATGCACAATCTAATCGAATTCCATGGACTTTGTCATTTCCAATGCACTAGCCCTGTAGGAAGTGAATCTAGCCTTGAGGTCAATTGTTGTCTTCCCAATTACACTTGTGATGTTCATTGGTATGATTAAGTGTAACTAAGGCATTCGATTTGTATCATTTTTATATTTTATAGTCAAGTGCTTGAAATGTAGATAAAAAGGGATTTAATTAACTAATCTAAATTAACTAGTTAACTAATCCTAACATAAGTATTTGTTCCCACTTTCCTTACATGTCGTGAACCCATGTATGCATTTCTGGGAGACCAAATGCTATGCTACTAGGCATACCAAGTGATAACGTTGCTAGGATTACCAAGCAAATATGTGTTATGCTTGAAGTAGTCGTACTTATGTGTGTAATCTATCCAGCTTAATTGCTTATCTAGCATAGTAGCTAGAAAATAATTAATAATTAATTGAAAACATTTAATAAATAATTGGAAATAGTAAATGCATAAATAAAATATCTAATCTATCCAAAGTGCTGCAAGTTTTATCAGAAAGCTCATCTTTCGATGGGGTCTCATCGATGTAGGGTGAGATGTGTCGATAAGGCCTTGTCAATGTAGCCAACGAAAAATAACTCATCATACCCCCATGACTGAATGAAAACTCATCCTCAAGTTCTTTTACAAAATTGGGAAGGTATATGATTATTGACTGATTTTTCTTCAACAAAACAAACTGACTAACTTGATAAAAAATGGAGTGCTTGGGTGTACAAATCAACACATTACAAAAATGTTGATGTTTAGGACACAAAATTGAACACCATGACACAACTCTTTAAAAATTGGACAACATGTTCCTTGGTGCTGTGAAGCTTATTGGAGAAAATCAAACAGTCTTAGGTGGTGGTGGTTCCTAAGGCTCTGAGGAACCTTCACTGGTTTCATGCACTGGTGGTAGTTGAGGTGACTGTGATTGTTCTATTGCTGCTACAACTTTAGGTGGAAGGTAGAAATCATCCAGTAGTGCTTTCATTTTCTCCTCCTTACTCCTAGGATCATGCACCGTCAATGCAAATTCTCCAATGTGGGTTGGAACACGCACATCCCAAGGACACGAGATTGCTAGAAACAACTCCTTAGCATTGACAAACTAGGCAATAAACTATTTGTGTTCAATATCGAATGCTCTCACTGTGTTCTTCAACTCTTGGTAGTCAGTGATAGATCATTGATTTGTGAATCACCCCTTGAGAACTTCAAGTTTAGCATTAGCAGTCTCAAGCTTTTTCTTGGTGTCCTTGTGGTATTTGAACTCGGCCTCATATAGTAGATATGATCTAGCCAGTTATTTCTGTAATTCCAACAGTGGTTATCTGGCTATCATCATTGCTAGGTTTGCATAATGAAGATTGGCCAACTCCATATACTCTATCATTTCCTCAATCTGCAACTCCTTCAAGTGGATCTCTGCTTTGTTATAGGTGTCAATCAAGGATGGGCTACCACATCTCTTTTCCTTGCTGGAGTTGTTGGAGGGCTTCATTCACTTTCATCTTTGCCATCTGGATTTGTTTTTCATTAATTTCTTTTTACAAGCCAAATTGGTCCCTGTAGTGTTTTTTCACTTTCTTAAATTTAAGAGCTTCATTCTTCTAGGCAGTGATCTTGATGGTAGACTTTTTTCACAAGGTGCGTACATCCTCCATTGATAGATTACCGTTCTCTGTGACCAATTTCGTTAGTTTAATGTTGACTCTAGCAAGCTACTCTTGCTACTGATGAATGAATTCTTGCATTTGATCTCTCTAAGCATCAACATTTCATAGGCAAATATTTTGCGTAGTCAATGCTTCATTCTCTTGGCACATCTGATTCAAGTCCTTTATGATTGAGTGCATTTTAACTTCTACCATGGACTATTTGAAGATGGCCATTACTACTTCCTTGTTAGCCTTTTGAAATCATTATTAAAGCTATTTGATAACTTTATCTCTTGTCATTGCTAGGCTAAAGATTGCTTATTCTGTAATTTGGGCACAAATTTTAGCCCAAGCATTGATTTTGCTCTTGGGCCATTTGTAGTTGTCCTTCCAAGATTATGCTTCTGCCCCTTGCATTTAGCAACTCTAACTAGGTTATGATGATGTTCTTCAAGACATCAAAGATGTCTAAAGTCAGTTGCCTAGTTCCTACTAGTTGTTCCAGTAAGTGTTCATGATAGGCTACGTTCAATTTTCCGTTAGCCGTGCCTGTATATGTTTGCACATCTTGGAGTGTAGATGCATCTGGTATAGATGCTATGGGTGCATTCAATCCTTTAGCTACATAGTCAGCTACCACTTCTACCACTATCTCCTACCCTTGGTGTTGCATCACCAAAACAATTGCCTCTTCACCTTCCTCCAACATCATTGAGAAAGTGGAAGCATTCCCAAAGATTTTTGGGAATACATGGTATGTTGCTAGTGCCACCGTCACCTCTCAAGCATTGGGATCTAACCTCGAAGGTAGTTGTGTTCTTTGGATAGAGAAAATGGGATCACCCCTCTCCATCTGACTAACTATTTAGGCCACCTCATTAAGGTGACTCATCATTGGCCAATACATAGATGGATTCACCCCACTCATTTCTACTTGTTGCTCTTGTTCACTCAAGACTATTCTTGGATTTGACGTAGATGCTCAAGGACTATGCAAGCACCTGATGTTGTCTTCTAAGTGGGTGGTGGTGGCAATAGCTCCTCTTCTTGAGTGTTCATTAGCATCTTATCTTTCATGATTTCCACCCATGAGGCCAAGCGAGCAAGCCTAAGAGTATCATTACAATAGCGAATAATGCCTGCCCTTTTGCAAAGTTTTCTAATAATGCATGAAAAGGGTAGGGTCTTCCTTCCACATTTATTCTCCTTGAAGCACTTCTCAATCTCCAAATAAATTAGTTATGGAAGGTTAACAGAAAATGTTTTTCTTAGAGCGATGCATGCTTGGGTGGAAAAATTAATTACCTTGCTTAGCTTCACTACTAGATTGAGGTGATAGGCCAAAATCTTGAAATAAATTTGCTCAACCAGTGTGAGCACACCATACTCCTTATGGTTCACCCCATAGCATTGCTGGGTCCATTCACTTTTTGCCTCAGGATCACCTTTTGTTGATATCTTTGCCAACTATGTTCCAATGTTTGGCAACCCTAGGGCTTGTGCAACAACTTTCGCTGAGTAAGACACTTAAATGTCCTTGATTTTTACAATGGACCCTAGCCTTCAACTATTCTAGAAGAGATAGGTCTCTCCTATGTATAATTCCCCACTGGATGTGATGACTAGCCACATGGGAGAGGCTTGCAATTATGTCTTAACATCCTCTGGAGCTTTTTCCAAAAATGGTCCAAGGTATATCTCTTAAAGAACTAATCTTTGGATTTCTTGGGACTTGATGATGTCTAGGTAGGCTTGAGTGAGAGTGACCTCAAGCCTTGGAACCAGTCCAAGCACTTCTCCTCATTGGGATTATTCTGTACACACTTCTTCCTCTAGAATCTGTCGAATAGATTCCACTTTGGGCTTCTCACAAAGAGGTCTCATTGCATGGGTCACCTCTTGTTGTTCTTGGCCTTGTTCCTACTAGCCCCTTCCAACTCTAGGTCACTTCTCCCATGGTTGTGAAGGTTCTCTTTCTTGTGGACATTTTTGTTTGGGTGCCATCTATAATCACAATAAGACCATGGATTAGCAATCATTGTGTAACCTTAAAAAAATTGGGATACCTTAACTCTTGAGGGTAGTTACACTTGGCTAAGTTGTGATTATAGTTGATTTAATTAACAAAATTTTTATTTTTATTTATGAATTATCATTGATAAATCATCCTAGAGGTTGTTGGAAGGGTTAATTATCGAAAGAGTTGATATTTTTATGTTGTTAAGGTTACTAAACCTTGGGAGGAGTTAGAAAAAAATTTCAAAAATTTCATCGAAAACCTTAAGGTTTGCAGCCCCCCACAATAAAGATCTTACCTTCAGTAAGTGCAGGATCAAAAAACAAAGTGATTTGGACAATGGTTTGAATGTTATGGGCTCTGGAAGGTTTTGGGCTTTGAAAAATTGCAAAAAAACCCCTTTTGTTGTGAGAAAAATGTAAAAAATTCCAAAGTATCTAATGGTATATATAGTATTTTTGCACTAGTTCAATAAGGCATGGTATATATAGTATTTTTGCACTAGTTCAATGAGGCCTCATTGACTCGGTCAACTATGTCAATGAGGCCTCATCAACACAGTTATTGACCACTGTTGACTTTGGTCAAAGTTTCAAAATACAAGGAATTTTTCGATGAAATTGGGGTCAAATGAAAGCTTAGAAGACCAAGAATATTATGAAATCATGAAAAGAAGATGTTGAAGTTCATAGATTTGAAAAAAATGAAGAAATTTTGATTTAATGGATGAATACAATGAAAGATTGAGTACTAAGCTATTTACACAATGGAAAATACAAAATATAGGATTGTAGCGATGTCAAAGGTAAGGAACCTTAACTAATCAAGCCAAAAGCTATGCAAGTGGATCCTCCCCATAGCAGGCTCATGTCCTTTTTTCCCTTGCATAACCTTAACTAAGGAGTCCATGGGCCCCATAGTCAATTTAATGATCATGACAAGTTAAGGACCAACTGGAAAGAATTCACTGAAGAATCCCAACACATCAAACTAAGACATAAAGCATAACATAGAACCTCGTAGTGAGGTGAATTATGGCAGCATGGATGAATGATACAGAAGGTGGAATGGAGTTCCAAATTGAGGTCATAAGAAGTCCTTGGTGAAATTTGTGGTTAAAATGACTTGAGAAGTTCCATCCTCAGTCTAGACCAATATCATCCACTTTCAGTCACTTCACATCACCACTTGAAGACTGATCCACCCACTCAAGACACAAGAGTGCTTCCACAAAACAACCATTATTCCATAAAGAGAAGAAAGGAGAAGTAGGAAGTGAGAGAGAGAGAGAGGGCCTTAGTTAGAGGGGACCTTCAAGTGTAGTGTTGTTTGAGTCCCATAACTAGTGCTTATAGCCCTTTCATTTGTCTAAGGGGTGTGCTTTGAATTCCCATTGTTTTTTTTTTTTTGAAATGGAAACCACAGCATGCAACGACTTATTCGTGTCGAAGGGATGTGCTTTGAATTTCCATTGTTGTGTTTTCCTTTGGAATGATGGAAACCACACCATGCAACAAGGTTATTTGTCTTCCTATCACTAGGTTGTATGGAACAATAAAAAATCTATGTGTTGGCACATTTTGGCCATTTCATGGAACAACAAGAGTAGATACTAGAAAAAGACAACTTGTAAAACAATGTATGATTAAAAATTTGAAAATAAACATGTGGCTTTAAGGTTATGGGTTGAAAAATTTTTAAAACGAAGGGAAGACTCTAACTGATGCAATTGATAAATCATCATCGGAAGAATACATTTGGACTTATGTGTCACCAGAATATGCCATGCTTTAGGAGGACAAGTTGCAGTCTTTCACACTTCCTCACCCTGTATTATGCATTGGAAACATACTGCAAATTGAACTCATGGGAAGGGTTCAAGTTCAGGAATTTGACGGAGTGTATTATATCTCTGCATATGCCATGTGCATGTTGTTGGGAGACCCATTTCAACCGTGGACTTTGCTTCACTGAGAATCCAAGAAAGTATGTCTTAACAAATTTTGAAGAGCAACATCCTCCTGCGGATTTTGAGAATGCATCTTTCGTTGACATGGATGAAGATGCAGATAATTCTATCGAATAGGACACCCAAATCAGAGCTAGGAGGATTCACAGAATGCTACGTCATATAACAATGGTAGATTTAAATGGTGATTATGAGCTGGAATCGGACAATGAAGATTTTCTCCTTTAAGTTCATACAAGATTCATTCAGCCTTGGTTATGTGAAGGCTATTTCATACACCTGCCATGAAAGTGTCGAGTCACCTAGAAAATCTGCACTACTGCGAAGAGTGGCTGCCGAAGAACCATTGCGCAGAGTAGAGCAGAAACAAGGATTTGCTGTGCTTAAAATTGGAAGCAAAAATGATGTTCATGTGTTGAATCGTTGTATTTTATCCAAATCCACGCTGCGGTGCTGTGACGGTTTTGACAGGAAATTTGCATGATGCTGGCATTCTTCCGAACAGATCAGCAGTGCCTATCATTCTTAACTGACGGTGTGATCCTCTTCCTGCGTCAGCATCGTGACTAATAGAGTTCAAAATTGGCGCAGTGGTCAAAAAAAATGTTGCAGGCGGCACCAGAGACGAAAGCCCGAAAATTTTGTAGAATGAGACACGTATTAGATGCGTGAGTTAGGGCCAGGGCCTTGCTCCACAGCGCGTGGATGGAGGACGAGATCTACACTGCGGCCAGGAGTGAAGGCGAGGAGATAATCCTTTCTGCATTTTTTCCCTGAGAAATGGCAAGCCTCTGCGACATTTTAGGGTTATGGTTCCAAAGAATATAGAAGCGTTCTATATTTTCAGAACGGAAGCCATTGCCCCATGCTTGGAGGTTTCAGATTGATACGTGGTACAACACGGCAAGGCCTTGTTTTGCAGTGGCATTCAGGAAGTAAATTATGGGATCATGTTCCGAATAACACCGTTGATTCCAAGGTTCTTTACCCTACCTTCCGATTTTCTTCGAATAAGGATGTCTTGTTTGCAGATAATTTATTCCATCCATTATCCTATGAAGGCACCGTTGATTTGGATAAAATAGATGATCCTATTAATGCAAAGTAATCTGGGAGAATTGATATACCGATTAATTGAAGCTTCATTCCACACAAAAACCAGAAATACTAATGGAGATCTTGATTTGATTGAAAATTTGGGAATTGAAAGTTCTTGTAATAAAAATTTTGAAGGAGATCAAGATTTGGAAAGAACTATAAAGAGTGATGTGACAGAGCTTAATCATATAGAAGATTTCACCTATAAATATTTAAACCTATGGTAAATATAGGCACTAGATACTTGGCTTCATTTTATATTTCTTGTAAATGTTGTAATTTCATGACAATTGTAGCCTGTCAATTGAATTGGTGGTTATAACCACCACCAAGACCACTTGTCAACTACAACCTCTTTATCTCCACAATGGCCACTTGTCACTTGCATGGGACACTTGTCACCTACAACTTGTTTATCTCCATGAAGACACTTGGCAACTGAATGAAGACACTTGGCAACTACATGGGACACTTGTCAACCGTAGCATTTTTATCTCTTTTGTGGTTGCAACCACCCAAAATTGTTGTAACTTACCTAACTTGTTGGGCAAGTAACCTCCTAACTTGTTGGGCAAGTAATCTCCTAATTGGTTGGCCAAGTTACTTGGGAGAGAAGTTAGGTGAGATATTTTTAAATATGTAACTTCCCTACCTACCTTTGAACCCTATAAAAAGGCTTCAGGGGTCAAGGAGGAGGGGCTCATATCATCACACTTGAGGATCACTTCTCACATCATCAACATTGGGGTCTCATACATCACACTTTGAAGGCTACTAGTTAGCACTTGGGCTATCACTTGGAGACACTTTGAGTCTTGGGGAGAAGAGAATTTTGTAAAGAAGAAGTTGTGACGATTACTTGCAAGATGGCTTGCTAGAATAAAGATTTCAGCCTCTTTGTCATGGTCCTATGAGTTATGTATTTTATTTTTTGTTTTGTTTAAATTGTTTAGCTAGTGGCTTAGATAGTATCATCCTTGGCAAGTAATTTTGGGATTTTTAGATTGCTCTTATTGTTCTTGTTGCCCGATAGAAATTTCTATTAAAATATTGCCATAGAAGCTCTTGTGTTTAAAAGCCTTAAGAGCATTTTAGTAGTAAATTTCATTATTGTGCAACGTGTGGGAACTGCTATTGGGATTGTTGTAAGAGAGCTTCTGTTTGTAGTCACGCCGTTGAACAATTCAGTAGTCGAGAGGGTTCAGAGAATCTTTGGTATTTTGATGGGACCAGAATAGCTTCTTTTTATCTTTAAAGTGAATTCTCGTGGTTTTTCAATCAGAAATTGTCAAGTCTTTTAAAGGTTCTATTTGAATGCAATCGTTGACATCTATTATCTAGTCAAAATGGAGTCTCGTACGTGGTAGTTTACGCAGCAATTTTTGGTAGCATAATAGGATTGTCTTGAAGATATTTCTTGTTTGAGCCTTGGAAGTTTGAACAATTCGTAGATATTGAATTTGGGATAGCTTTATTGCGAAGTGTTTACTCGTGTCATTTTACCTTGTTTAAATATTTGAGGTTTACACAAATCTGCTTTCTTTTCTTTTCTGCTTATTTCCATTGAATCTTGCTCTATTTCTAGTTTTCTTGTGGAACTATCTCTTTCTCTGGGGAAACTTAGGAGTAGATTGCGGAGTTGTGCTCAAATGTTTTTGCAAAATTTTATTTGTTACAAGTAGGTATTATAAGGACCGCATAGACTAGGCAGTTGAACAAAATAGGAAATTTTCAAGAACTCACAGTACTTGGCAAAGTTGGCTGAATCTCTTCAAAGTAAGTCATTTGTAGTTTACATACAACGCAATCATTCCATTTCTCACAATCGCACACTGCAACAGCACACACACATACTCACATTAACTACTAAGTTTATTTGGAGGTATCTGGGCCTTGGTGTTGCCAGAGACCAGCAGGCACCTAAATCCTGTTCGAGGACACTCGTTGGCGGTCACGTCCCAAACGGTCGCCAACACTATGAAAAAAACCTAGGGACTCAAGCAAGAAGAAGAGTACAAAGAGTATTGAGTCCCCTTGAAGTCACACCCTTTACAAACCTTTGGATCCTTCCTAATTCTAAAACTACCAAGGTCACTCATTAATTAAAAGTCTTTTTAATGAAAAGCTACTACAAATTCCTAGAACAAGGAAAACCATAGAGTTCATTGGATGGGCGAATGACGTGGACTCACTGCCTATTCCATGAAAAATAAACCATGTCGAAGTTATTAGACATTAGAATTCAAAAATAGAAACCAAACATCAACAATCACACATTAAGCACAAACCATCATTAGTAAATAGCAATAGCAACACAATGTCCTGTGACAATAAATTTAATATATTAGCAAAAATGAGAAAATATCACACTTAAACAAAAGAAACGAAATAAGGTAAAATATATAAGAAAGTGTAAAATAATCAAGAAGGTTTAAGGGTACTAAAGATGGTGTAAAACTAGAAAAAATCTAAAATCAAAAATATGTAAAATCAAAAACATTGAAAACAAAAAAGGTAGAAAAACTGAGAGGCCATGGTAATGGTCAACATGGATGGCCATCTCCCCCACAACTAATTTCGAGGGAGAAGATCTGAAAAATAGAACGTGGGTGTCCATTCGGTGAGGCAGTAGTTACACTGGTCTATCTTGGTTTTAGGAAAGGTTTGACTTGTTGGATATTGACCAATTGCTTTTTATTTGGGTTGTCAGGTTTGTAAATTATCATGGCCCTAGAGGGAAAGGTTTGATCAATTATATAAGATCCCTCCCACAATGTTTGGAATTTTGTCTTTTGTGATACATGTGTGGGGTTCTGGTAAAGAACCTTATCTCCTAGTTGAAGTTTTACTTTCTTGATTCTAAGGTCATGACGATGCTTGCTAAATGCCTTGTTCACCTCATTCAAGGATAGGGCCACTAAGCTATTTTCATCTAGCATGTTTAGATTGATTAATCTTTCCTTCTGTACTAGAATTAGGTCAAGGTTTAGATCACATGATGTTGAGAGTATACAAATCTTGGATTGAATCAAGAGCGTTGGAAGTTTTTCATACACTAACTCGTAGGGAGAATATCCAATAGGAACTGTCTAAGTTGAATGATAAGCCAAAAGAGCATCATTAAGTTTTGTACTCTAGTCCTTCCTATATTTTCTAATGGTTCACATTAGTATTTTTTTCATCTCTTGATTGGTTACCTCTACTTGACCGTTGGCTTGGGGGTGGTAAGGTGTTGTTAATTTATGTTCTACCTCCAAGCAGTGCATTAATTTTCTAAATATGGCACCTATAAAATGAGTTCCATTATCAGAAATTAGTGAACATGGCACCCCAAACCTATTCATGATATTTTGTTGTATAAATTTGATAGCAATGGATGATGTACAATTAGTAACAGTTGCTGCTTCAACCCATTTTGTGTAGCAGTCAACTACTACTATAATATACACCTTCTCATTAGACATGGGTGTGATGAAACCCATGAAGTCAATGCCCCATATGTCAAAAGGCTCCAATGGTTAAATCCACTATTGAGGACCTTCCATGCGAGCAATAAGCCCCCTATCATGTTGACAATGTTCACAAGACTTGACAAACTAGTGGGCATCCCTAAAGATTGTAGGCCAATAGTATCCTACCATCAGGATTTTTATGGCCATGCATCTCCCTACATAGTGGCCTCTATTAAGGCCCTTCATGAGAATCTTGGAGAATGCATAGTTGATCTTTGTCAGGGACACACCAATGGATTAGGCCATTGGCACACACCTTGTAAAGGTGTCTGTTGATTTCCATGAATTATTTGACAATTGTTGCTTTTTCCTAAAATCCAGGTCCTATGGCATCTCTTGAGTGAGAAGATATGTGAGGATGCCATTAAACCATATTGATTTTTCAAGTGTTTGTTCATTTATTACTCTAGTAAAGAGGAGTTCGTCTAGAAACTAATTAGAGAGCAGGGTCTCCTCCTCTTTGTTATGCCATCTTAAGTGAGAGAGGTGGTTAGCAATCATATTGTCAGTCCTTTTTTGATCTATCATAGTAAGATCGAATTCCTACAAGATCACAAGCCACCATATAACACAAGGGCTCACCATCGGCTTATTCATAAGGAAGTGAATTTCACTATGGTCTGTATGCACAAACACTTTGTAACCTAGCACATAATGTTTAAACTTTTCTATCATGTACACCACTACCATTAATTCTTGTTTTGTTTTGGTGTAGTTTAACTGTGCCTCCACAATGCTTCGACTCATGCAATAGGTATAGTATGGACATTTCTTATCATCCATCTACATGAGCACTGCTCCCAAAGCATAGTTAGATACATCTGTCATGATATGGAATGGTTTGGACCAATCTGGTGCTCATAGGATTAGTGTTTCTACAATTTTCTCCTTTATTTGTTGGAATGCATGTTTACATTCCTTGGTCCAAATGAAAGGTGCATCTTTCTTTGTAAGTTCTACCAACGGCTTTGCAATCTTAGAGAAATTTTCAATAAATCATCGGTGGTAACCAATGTGTCCAAGGAATGATCAAACATCTTTTATGGTCTCTGGTTGGTGTGTTATTCCTTGGATGACCCTCATCTTTTTTGGGTCTACCTTAATCCCTTTCTATGAAATTTGGTGCCCTAGCACAATGCCTTCTTGGACCATGAGATGGCTCTTTTGTTAGTTGAGCCATAGGTTTGTCTCTACACATATCTTTAGTACTTGCTCAAGTTGGTCCAAGGCTTCCTCAAATGTAGCTCCATGGGTGGAAAAGTCATCCATGAAGACTTCAACATCATGACTGATTTGTTGTTGAAAGATACTCAAGACCAAGTGTTGAAATGTTTCAAGGGAATTACATAGGCCAAATGGCATCATATAGTATGAAAAAGTCCCCCAGGGACTCATGAATGTTATTTTGGCTTGATCTTTGTGTGCAATTTGGATTTGGTTGTAGCCAATATAACTATCCAAAAAGATATAATAATAATGCTTAGATATGGTGTCTAACACTTAGTCTACAAATGGCAAAGGAAAGTGATCCTTAAATGATGCCATATTTAACAACCTAAAGTTGATGCAAAGTCACCATTTTCCATCCCTATTTGGTACTATTATGAGTGGGCTAACCCACTCACTATCCATGATTGGATAGATGAACCCTACCTTGAGGAGTTGCTCTATCTCCTCCTTGATGATTTGATTTAATTTGGGGTTCAACCGCCTTTGCTATTGCCTTCTAGGCTTCATGGTCAAGTTAGTGTAGATGTAATGTTGGCATATCCTTGGATCGATTCTTGTTAGCTCTAGATATGACCAAGAAAATTTTGTTGACCATTTATTCATCACTTTCAACAAATTTTCTTTTTGTTCAGGAGTAAGTTTGGCATTAATGATGACCAATTTACCATTTTTAAAAAATGCATACTTCATACCAGCCAATAAAGTTTCTAGTTCTAAGGGCTCTTGCTTGAGGTAATCAGGGATCTCCAACTCTCCCCAATAGGTATCATCATCTTCATTAGAGAGTTGAAAATGAACTTGTTCAATTTTGTCCATGCCTTCAACATATGCACATGTTAGGCTCTCAATTGGCTCCATGCATATTGTGCTACTATTAGAATCAACTATCAACCACTGGATGTCTTCCTGCTTTGTGGCTGTTGCATATAGACATCATTGAATATTAATTTTTTGTGCACACTAATTACATTCCTTAATGTATGTGCTCTTGATGTACCAAATCTTTTGCATGCAATTGCACTTTTTGTTGTTGTACACGATGCATGGAATATGCTTTTTCTCAAGTTTTCTTAGCTTATTTTCCTTAGATATTTCAAGAGATAGGTCCCTTATACCCATTCATGCATTGATCGTGCTTAACCAAGCCCTTCTCATAATGATGGAAAAGTCACTTTTGCAATTGTCCACCTTGCTTACCAGAAAATCAGCAGGATAGGACCACCCATAGATTGTGGTCATAATGTCCTCTACTAATTCCAAAGGGACAATAATCAACTGATCTACTAATTCTAAATGAATATTGCTCTTCTTAAGAGGTCGTAGGTTCTAGACCTTGTACATATCATGGGAGATGAGGTTAACTCTAGAACCAGAGTCAAGAAGAGCCTTACATGGCTCTTGTCCAACAATTTGTAGATAGATGAGTGGACTTCCTAGATTGGATCTTTTTGTAGGAAGGTTGTCAGCCTTAGTCCAATCAGAAATAGGGTTAACATTACAGTGTGAATCCTAGGTAGCACTTGGTTTGAACGACACTTGAAGGTATTTCATGCAAAGGATGAGGGTGTTGGAGATGTAGGGTGAGTAGCCAAAGTAGGTTGTGAGGGCTGGAGAGGACTGCTAGGCTGAAAAAAAGTTCATTTCTTTAATCGATTATCTAGACCACTTGGTTGAAAAACTGGTTGTGAATGCATAGCCCTTGTAGTGTTTCGTTGTTGTAGCTGTGAAGGAATCTCACCTTGCATGGATGGAGTAGGAGGTAGCTAAGTTGAAGGTGGAGGTGTAGGTGCAAAGGGATGTGAAGGATGATAAGGATATGGACATAAGTTTTTTCCTCGAGTAGATGGTGAATGTGTTTAATGATACTTTGAAGGATGATAGTGATGTTGAAATGATGCATGACTTGCAGAACTTCTAAGGGAGATGGGCTATTGAACATAGTACCCATATGGATCTTGTTGCCTATAAGGGTACTATTGCCTTAGTGGTGGCATTCCTCACGATTGTGGTTGATACCACTATTGGTATTGTTCATACGGTTATGAAGGAGATCCACTTAGGTAGTAAGCTTGTTGTTGCTGGTGGAACAATCTTGGACTGCCTTGAGGATAAGGTAATCATATTGGAGCTTGCCTACATGCTAAGCGAGGATTCAATGCATACACTCTAGACTCTTGTAAGTGTGACACCACAGGGCAACATCCCTTTGGATGTTCATATTGACATATGTCACATTTGGTTTCATCATCAAAGTCAAACTCCACAATTTCCTTTATTGCAGTAGCTTTTCCCTTACCTTATTTAGTAGGTACGTTCAACTTCTTTTTGCCTCCTACAATTATGATTACTATTTTGCTCTTTGGATTCTTCAGCAATCTTCAAAGTGGTTTGAAACTTTTCATCCAAAGTGTCCCATAACTTGTCAACCTTAGTCGAAATATTAAAAATAGATTTTTGGATGGGCAAGGTCTTTATGTTCATGACTTCATCAAGTGGTGACTACTCATCACAAAATTAGATCTCTCATTTTCTAATGGAAGGGTCCCTGTTATATTCTTTAGCATTTTTCCTCTTTCTTAGCTTACCTTTTTTTTTTTTTTTGCTACCTGCTCAATTAACCTTTGGATCTAATGAGCTCTCATTTCAGACAATCTTTCTTGTGCATACACCCCAAGGGTTCTTCTTCTTTTGGCTTTGAGCCCATCTATAATGTGGTGAAGTTGTTCCCTGTGAGAGTAACCATGGCCAGGGCACCAATGTAGAAGTGAATAGTGTAACATCTGAAAACGTTGGTGGCTGGAACACCAAGAGGTTGGCAGGCAGACAATCTAACCCTGAGTTTGCAAGAGGGAAATGCTGGAAAAAACAAAAATGGGGTGCCCTGAATGGTCTTGTCAATCAGACTAGAACTTACGTGGTGTTAAAATGACCGTGTGTGGATAATGATCTTAGAGCATCACACGTAGGAGTTGAAATAAGTGGGAATACAATATGCATAATAGCAAGAGAAAATCAACGTGCGTATATATGATACTAGAAAGAAATAGATACACTAACAATTTAAAATACTATAGAAAATAAATAAAATGAGAGCACGAGTAAAGAAATGCACTGCCCCAAGATTGGCGGACATGGCTTTTGCTTGAATGATGTGTATAACTGGCATGCAGCATAGATAGAAATAGCTAGGCAGTAAGGCAATATGGTCACACTCTCTGGAAAGCTACAAACATGGTGTTGGTAGATGCGGAGGAGTTAATTCTTTCTTATCTGAGGGTTGCTACACTATGCATGTGTAAGTGTCATGCTTAGGTGTAGGAGCGGAACAAGGATTTGGAAGGCTCTAATGTTGTGATTTGCAGCTCATCCACCTTTTGTTCACCAATATTTTTCCAAAGCTAACTACCCAAAGCCAACCCTTAGAATGTCATTTACTGGGGTATTTATAGAGCTAGGGTTGGAGGGCAAGGTATGGTTTGGACACCATGTTTCTTGGGTCCCACATAGCACAAACGTTGACATATCATGTTGATGTGCTACGCTAAAAGTATGGTGCTACGCTAAATGGAACAAGAATAGGAATGGAAAAGCTACCAAACTGTAACCATATTGTTTGAACCGCATGCACCAAAATCTGAAAACTACCATGTTTTTACAAAAATGCTTAGAACAAATGCAAATTGGAGCCTATGCTCTAGGACTACATCTTCCCCTCTCTTTCAAGTAGGGTTAAGTGTAGGGACAACTTTGGGGACCAATAGGGAGTGTAAAAAAAACAAAACAAACTGCTTACTTTGGCTGTCGAAGAGATGTTGGGCAGGAATGAGGGTCGATGCCAAATTTTGGAAGCTTTTGAAGGCATTGGGAGGTACCTTTCCAAGTGTCACATTGCCTACACTGCTTGGCGTGGAAAAGAATAGCATAGAAGCTTAAACACTTACACTTTTGGCATGCTACACTATGCTATGCTACATAGCGTAGCACAGTGTAGCAACCGTTTCTTAGGAAATTTTGCCAAAACTGAAGATGCCACTCTAAGATCTCATGAGACAAGAAATTTCAGCAGTCATCAAAATGCATCTTCCATGTTAGCACAACATGATACCTTCTCGTTCCATTCTTGGACCACATTTTCGAGCTATCCCCCTTGCTACGTTGTGCAGCATAGCACAGTGTAGCATCTAGATTTGCAAAAATTTTGTCAAACTTTCCATGCTTTTCCATGACACGCTAATCACACTCCGAGGATGCAGTAGGATAAGCATCCTTGGAAGTTAAAGAATCGCCCAAATGCACCTTCTATGTCTAGTTCAACACTTAGAAAATTTCAGTCCCGAATGGCCTGCTATGCTGTGTAGTGTAGCAAAGCATAGTAGGTCAAAAATAGAAAATTTTCTAAACTATTTTGTGCATCCTGAACACCTTTAACTACTCCTAGCTTAGCACTTGGGTGGACTAGAAACTGGGATGGCCTAGAAGATAGAAAATTTGTCGAATTGTTTAGCCCACCCTTGGTGTCATTTTGGTGAAAACTAGTTGTGGACTCAGAAAAAAATTTGCACACGTTAGGACTTCTAGGACACCATGCGATCTATGTGACCCAGCATGACACCACACTTGGAGAAATTTCGCCTAGGTCTCAATGCTTGACAAATCTGATACTGAGTCACAAGAGCCCAAAATTGATGGTGTTTCACTGGCCCCTCTTTGTCGACGTCTAGAGTATTTTCCTGAGAGACATCGACAAAGAATATGAAACACCATGATGAACATGACACCAACACCGTTCATCAATAACTGCTTAGATGATGCTTTGCTATGCTTGAGAATGCTAGGAAAGTGAAATATGGTAGAGAACAAGGGATGGGTTTGAGGAGATGGGGTCAGGGGACAATGGATGAAAAATGAAAAATGTAGGATGTGATGCCATGAGAACCATTGTCATGGTGTGATCCCTCATCGTAGTGCTTGTGAGGAAGTCAGCACGCATAAGTGTCTTTCCTCTTTTGGATTTCAACCTCTCATCGAAGTACTTAAAGATGGTCAATCCAAGGCTGAGATGGTTGCAAAGCGATAACTATGCCATTTAACTTGGGCACTTGTCATATCTTGTTTCTTTTTTCTTTTTCTTTCTTTTTTTTCTTCTTCTTTTTTTTCTTTTTTTTTTATTTTTGAGAAATTTGCACACCCATATCCATATGAAGGCAACCGCATTGTCACTGTAGGATAGGTGTTTCCTTCCCATGATGAGCTGTGTTACATCCATGTGGGACTTTAACCAACCTACAAAGGCTTCCCATAGGATGAGTTTCATTACATCCAACATGGGCTTAGCGATTAAGCATGGGAAAGGGTTGCATGTGCATTGGAGAGGCTTGTGAGGGGATGCCAGAAATTACAAAGGGAGGAAATAGAGGTTAGGTTAGTTGAAAGGATATGAGGGTATGCACTCTCAAGTAGCTAGACTAGTTTAAGAGAGTACTTTGGAACAATGTAGTGTCCTCATTTCGTGGTGAGATGCATTCCTAAACAACGCCATCCTAGCTTTTACCCTATAGACACAATAGAGAGAAAACCAAAAAAAATAACCATCATGTGAGGTGAGGGCGTAATCTGGTCTACTTGAGACACTACAAGGATTGTAAGTGTTTTGTCTAGCATGTGAAATGTCCAAAGTAGGAAGGCTAGTGTAGGCATTGGCAGTGGCAAGCTGTAAAAAACTCTAGCAACCACACCAGAAGTGAGCACTCAAGAGGCTAGGAGCAATGGTGATGCAGGTGCTCAGGAATCCTCACCATAGGCAAGAGCCAGGAAATTCAGCTGTAGGGTGGGAAGCCTAGTTGCTGAATGTTCTTTCAAACTTGGATGGTGGTGAGGGCTGGAGGGTGATGACATTGTGGCTGGGCCACAATAGCGCTGTGACTCTAGCAGGAGTTGGTGATGAAGAGAGCTATGACCAAGATGATTGGCAATGGTTGTGGTAACTTTGAAAGGTCAACAACATGTCAAAAAATATCTTTGGAAGATCAACAAGATGCTAGGCATAGTGACATTGCAAATGTCCTAAAGGGTGTTTCCTTGACATCATGAATTTCATTCTAGAACTACAATACCAACCTTGCCCTGCTCGAGAGGCATGAGTAGGCAACGGAAGATGGGAAGCATTCTCGCTCACTTGTTCACAAGGTCATGTGTGTTGAACCAGAGAGGTTGCATTGTGAACCTAGTCTTAGGTCTTGGTAGACCATCGGATGTGCTAGTTTAAGGTCCCAACAAACCATGGTCCTAGTTTAAGGTCTGGGTAGATCATGTTGTGCTAGTTTAAGGTCCCACCAGACCATGATGTCCTATTTTAAGGTCCTAGTAAACCTTTGTGCTAGTTTAACATCGTAGCAGACCTCTGTGTTAGTTTATCATAGTGGATGAGGGATGGTCAATTTAAGGTCGTAGCAGACCATGCTGTGGGTGTCAATTTTATGTCATGGCCCAAGGACATGTTGTGGGTGCTAGATTTGTGTCATGGCCCAAAGACATGTTGTCATAGTTTAACGTTATGGCAGACGCTCTATGCAAATTTTACATCATAGTGGACGATCTATGCTTATCTTGCTTTATTGTCGACGTGATATTGCATGTTAGGTGTAATATAGTTTTACATACATGTGGTTGACAGGATTAGTAAACTCGTTGTTGTCTAAGTCAGCCAGCTTGAATGCCCCATTTTCATATGCTTTTGTTAACAGAAAAGGCCCTTCCTAGTTAGTTAAGAATTTGTTCATAGGCTCATGAATAGCCTTGAGGACTAGATTCCCTTTTTTGATCAAGTGTTGGTGTAGATTGCAATGATTTTTTTGCCATTTCTTGTCTTGATACCACTCGATGATGCTAACGTTTGGATGTGTTCTTCCTCCGTAGAGTCAAGATCAACGATTCTTGACTCGTTGTTTTGAGCCTCATCCATAAAGTTCGAGAGGATCATTTGAAGCAACGAGACCTGCAATTCAAGAGGTAACATCGCTTTAGATCCATACACAAGACTATATGGGGTCTTACCTGTGGTCATTTTTCATGTTGTGCGATAAGCCCAAAGCACGTAGACAAGTTGCTCGTGCCATTGTCTCTTACTACTGCTGAGCATCTTTTTCAGAAGGCTGATAATGGCTTTATTAGTGGCTTTTTCTTGGCCTTTTTCTTGGGGATAATATGGCGATGAGAAAGAATGTTTAATGCTGGGGTTTTTGTAAAAATCTTTAGTTTCCATGCTACTGAATTGGGGCCCGTTGTCTATAACAATAGTCATAGGAAGGCCGAATCGAGCCACTATATTGTCCAAGATGAATTTGCAAACCTGTTGAGATGTGGTCTTCCTAAGAGGAATAGCTTCTACCCACTTGGTAAAGTACTCAGTTGCAGTAATAATGAAACTATGCCTTGTAGAAGACTTAGGTGTTATTGGTGAAGTACTCAGTTACAATAATAATGAAACTATGCCTTGTAGAAGACTTAGGTGTTATGGGCCCTATGATGTCTAGTCCCCAACATTGAAAAGGCCATGTGATTTGCATGGTATGTAGCTCAGTAGGTGATACATGTATCAAATTCCCATGATGTTAACATATATCGCATGTCCTGACCTTAGAGAGGCAGTCACACTTCATATAGGGAAAGTAGTAGCTTAGGCACCTAATTTTTGCTACCATAGCTCTGGGAGCTATGTGCCCTCCACATAGTCCCTCGAGGACCTGATCAATGATTCTTTGGGCTTCTTCTACACTTACACAAGTAAGAAATATCCCATCATAAGATCTATGGCATAAAGCACTGTTGCCTAGAAGGACGTACTACCGCACTCATTTTCATACTACGTATTTTTAGGTAGATGTTAAGCCTTTTGGAGGCTCACCATGTTGGAGGTATGTTTTGACATTTTCATACCATTCTTGAGTGTGGGTAGCACTTATAGATGCAATATTGGGTGTGTGAAGAATAAGGTTAATGCATTCCACTATTGAAGGAGTAAGGTAGCAAACATGTGTGGTGGCACACTTAAAGCTAATGTGGCTAATGCATCTGCTATAGTGTTTTCATTACGGGGGATGTATTGAACATCTAAGATTGCAAATTGTTTTAGTAAGTATTTCACCAAATCACAGTAAGGTTGTAAGTGTTGTGCTCTACAAGCGTAGACCTCTGTGACTTAGTTAATGACTAGTTGTGAATCACCTGAAATTTCTAAATTCTGGATCCCTGACTCTTGAGCTACTAAAATGCCCCTAAGGAGACCCTGATATTCTGCTACATTGTTTGTGCAAAGAAACGTGAAGTGATATGTGAAAGGTCAGATCTCCCCAGAGGGAAATGTAAGAACAACAACAGCACTACCACCTTGTGCAGTTGAGGCACTGTCAAAGTGTAGGATAGCTTCGAAGTCTACAGGTACTGTGCTTATATTGTTAACATGCTCATATGGAAATTCAGGTTCTATGGTTACTTGGTCATCTCTTGGTGAGGTTGTAAGTTGTGTGGCTATTGCTTGACCTTTTGTAAATGAATGTTCTATGTAGTGTAGGTCAAATTCTACGATTATTGCTTTCCATTTGGCGATCCTATTATCATATATATTGGTTGTAACGGCCCTAAGTATATTATTCTTGCAAATGATATTGACCTAGCTATGAAAAAAATAGTGTCTTCATCTTTTTAAATGAAAATACTAAGGCAAGGCAGTTTCTTTCTACATCATTTTATCTGGCTTCATAAGCTGTCAATGCATGACTTAGGTAGTAAATAGAAATCTCGGAGCCGTCGTTCCTTTTTTGATAGAGCAAATCAGCAGTGGATGCATTTGAAATGACAAAGTAAATATAGAAGGGCTTATCTCTTTATGGAGGGTAAATAGTAGGAAGATGAACAAGATCCTTTTTTAAGTTATCAAACGTTTCTTAGCATTGGTTTGTCCATTCAAATTTAGCTTCTTTTTTAAGTAAGTGTTGCATTGGATGCAATTTATCTGTCAACCTCGCGATAAATCTTTGTATGAACTGTATCCTGCCTTGCAACCTGCACAAATATTTAAGGTTTGTAGGTGGTGCTAAGTTGACAATGGCTTTAACTTTATCTAGATCTACACGTATTCATGTTTCTGATACTACGAAGCCTAACATGCATCCAGTTTTGACAATGAAGACACATTTTTTGGACTTGAGACGAAGGTCATTCCGACGGCAACGTTGAAGGACTAGGTTCAAGTCATTTGCATGATTAGATGCTTTCTTAGATTTTACTGCTACATCATCCACATAGTTGTTTAGTTATTCTAAAAGATAGTCACTAAAAATGTAAGTCATTACCCGCTAGTATGTGCTCCAGCATTTTTCAGTTTGAAGGGCATCATCATGTAATAAAATGTTCCCCAAGGGGTCATGAAGGTAGTTGCAAGTTGATGTTCTGGGTTTATATGAATTTGATTATATCCCGAGAATCCATCCATGAAGGATAATAGGGCATGGCCATCCGTAGTATCAACCAGTTGGTCGATGCTGGGAAATGGGAAATTGTCCTTGATGGTTGCTTTGTTCAAATCTTAGAAATCTATACAGATACGTATACCCCCAATGTTCTTAGGAACAACCACGATGTTTGATACCTAATCTGCGTAATCAACTGCCCAAGTGAATCTAGCTTGGTAAAGTGATTTCATCGTGCACAGCTAATGCAATCTCTGTTTTAATTTTGCAAGCTTTTTGTTTGACTACTTTGACACGTGAATATAAGATAATGTTGTGTTGTATTATGTGTAGGTCTAAGCCTGACATGTCTTCATAAGACCATGCAAACACTTTGACATTATCGTTGAGGAATTTAGTGATATTTTTTTGGACTTGTGGCTTTAGTAAAGACCTAACTTTCAATGTTCTTGCCTTACTTTCGCATGTGATCACAGAAATTTCTATAAGTGGATCCTCAGTTACATCACTAGCCTCCAAGTCTAAGGCTTGGACTAGATGTTTTGGCTAGTCTAGTAATGTTTCTATGGATGTTATGTTGGTGTTACAAGGAGGCGACTCAAAGTCTACAAGCTCTATGTTCAAGCGTCTCATGAATCTACCATGGGGTCCAATCAATATTAACAATGAATGAAGATCATCGTGTGCAGCCATTCCTAAGCAATCCTGCAAACTAGCCAACAAACAAAAGATGTCAAGTGGCACCTGCCTAACATAGCAACATAAAGTGAAATGCATGCAAAGTAATTATGCAATATCTCAAAATTTCTAGTTTAAGGTCATGGTGAACCGTAACCATGTGTAGAATGCAAAACTACACTTTGAAATTTCCAATTTAAGGTCTTAGTAGACCATCATTGTGCTTGTAGTGTAAAGTAACAACATTTAAAATGAGGGGTTGAATAAAATGTTTACAAAAAAAAATTTAGCACATCTATGTGTTACGCTGCAGGGAACATGAGGTGTCCTATGTTACGTGTGAGACACGGGATCTTCTGCGTTATGCATGGGTCATGGGGCATCCTGCATTATGTGCGGGACATAATGCGTTCAGTGTTACATGTGGGACATGGGGCATCTCGTGTTATGTGTGGGACATGGGACATTCCGAAAAAGTAACATGTCATGTAACCCTGAAGGGTATAAATATGGGTTTACCCTCAGTAAACCTATCATTTTCATTGTCAAAGCTAACAGCCCATAGCATAGCGCGGTTCAAAGAAGAGAGCATAGCAGCTGCAGCATAACCACCGATAGGCTAGAGTTTGATGTCAAGACAATGGCACGTAGGAGTGAGCATATACATGAGGGTCTTGCAAATGTGGACGAAGGGGAGCACACCTTGTGACGTCTCCCTAGAGTGCACATTGAAGAATGACAGGAGGCACTGTCTGCCCGATAAGTTGCTATGCTACCTTTATTTATGTTGTACATATTTGTTTGTGTTTCTTTCTTTTTGTGTTGCCACTATCTTTTCCATGGTCACCACATCCTGGTTTCCACGACTACTATGGCTACTACTTTGTGGTTGTTGTCGCTATGGCCATGACTGCCACCACAGCCGCTACACTATGGTTGTTGCACTACCATTACAGTTATCACCATGGTCGTTGCCATCGCCATCGTAGCTGCAACCATGGCCATTACGTCATAGCCATGGTCATCATCACTATAACCAGAGCAATGTACCATATTTCTTTTAGGTGAGGGTTTGCAGTGCTCTGGGTAGTGTAGCGCGTGTGGGGAGGGTTTTTTTTATGTTCTGCGCGATGGAACAAGGCAGAGGCTTTGCAAGTGTTCTGTATTTTCCTTCAAGCCGTGTCACCCCTGACAGCATAACTAACAACATCCAATGTTTTCCCACTTACGTCTCTATGCTTTCTATGAGTGTGACGCTTGTTATGCTACATGGGGCATATTCACTACACTACATGGGATCTATGTGGACCAAGACGTATGTGCTACATTGCCCGAGACATATCCGCTACACTACCTATGGGGTTAAATTGCTATGCTACGTGGGATGCTATAATTGCTACGCTGCATATGAAGTCATAGGGATGAGACAAATACTTAGAAAAAAGTGGTTTGATTAATGGTCTTATGGTTGCCATGGTCCTTCTAGTGCCAAAAACTGTAATGTCTAAAAACGTAAGTGGCTGAAACACTGAGAGATTGTTAGGTGCACAGCCTAACCTCGAGTCTGCAGGAGAGCAATGCTAGAGAAAATAGAAATGGGGTGCCTTGAACAGTCTTGTCAATCAGACAGGAACTTACGTGGTGTTAAAATGACCGTGTGTGGATAATGATCTTAGAGCATCACACATAGGAGTTGGAATAAGTGGGAATACAGTATGCATAATAGTGAGAGAATATCAACATACGTATATATGAAAATAGAAAGAAATAGATACGCTAACAATTTAAAATACTATAGAAAATAAATGAAATGAGACTATGAGTAAAGAAATGCACTACCCAAAGATTGGGGGATGTGGCTTTTGAATGAATGATGTGTACAATTGGCATCCAGTGTAGACAGAAACAACTGGGTAGTAAGGCAATATGGTCACACTCTCTGAAAGGCTACTAACGTGGTGTTGGTAGACGCAAAGGAGTTAATGCTTGCTTCTCTAAGGGTTGCTATGCTATGCATGTGTAGGTGTCATCCTCATGTGCAGGAGCAAAATAAGGATTTGGAAAGCTCTAATGCTACGATTTGTCGCTCATCCACATTTTGTTCACCAATCTTCTACTAAAGCTAACTGCCGAAAGCCAACCCTTAAAATATTGTTTACTGGGGTATTTATAAAGCTAGGGTTGGGGGAATGCATGGTTTGGATGCCACGTGTCTTGGGGCCCACATAGCACGAACATCAACGTATCATGCTGATGTGCTACACTCAAAGTATGGTGCTACGCTGAATGTAACAAGAACATGAACAAAAAAGCTACCATATTGTCCAAACCACATGTGCCAAAATTTGAAAGCTACCATGTTTTTACAAAAATTCTTAGAACAAATGCAAATTGAAGCTTATGCTCTAGGACTACATCTTCCCTTCTCTTTCGATTAGGGTCAAGCATAGGGAAAACTTCAGGGACCAATAGGAAATGCAAAAAAAAACAAAAAAAAACTGCTCACTTTGGCCACCAGAGAGATGTTGGAGTAGGAATGAGGGTTGATGCCAAATTTTGGAAGCTTTTGAAGGCATTGGAAGGTACCTTTCCAAGTGTCACACTGCCTATGCTACCTAGCATGGCAAAGCATAGCATAGATGCTTAAAAACTTGCACTTTTGGCATGCTACACTCTGTTACACTGTGCGCAGCGTAGCACCCATTTCCCAAGGAATTTTGCCAAAACTGAAGATGTTGCTCTGAGATCTTATGAGACAAGCAATTTTAGTAGTCATCAAAATGCATCTTCCATGTCATCACAGCTTGATGCCTTCTCATTCCATTCTTTGACCACCTTTTGGAGTTGTTACCCTTGCTACGCTGTGCAACATAGCACAGCGTATCACCTAGATTTGCAAGAATTTATCAAACTTGCCATGCTTTTCCATGACACGCTGACCACACTCTGAGGATGCAATACAATAGGCATCCTTGGAAGTCAAATAATCACCCAAATACACCTTCTATGTCTAGTTCAACACTTAGAAAAATTTCAGTCCTACATGGCCTACTACGCTGTCTACGCTCTACAACGTAGGAGAGCATAGCAAGTCAAAAATAGAAAATTTGCCAAACTGTTTTGTGCATCCTAAAAAATTTTCACTACTCCTAGCCTAGCACTTGGGTGTACTGGCAACCAGGATGGCCTAGAAGATAGAAAATTTTCCAAATTGTTTAGCCCACCCTTGGTGTCCTTTTGATGAAAACTAGCCATGGACTTAGAAAAAACTTTATAGGCATTAGGACTTCCAGGGTGCCATGTGATCTGTGCAACCCAACATGATACCACACTTGGAGAAATTTTGCCCAGGTCTTGATGCTTGGACAAATCTGGTACTGAGTCACAAGAGCCCAAAATTGATGGTGTTTCACTGGCCCCTCTTTGTCGACATCTAGAGTATTTACTCGAGAGAGGTCAACAAAGAATATGAAACACCATGATGAACACAACACCAAGACCATTCATCAGTGCTTGCTTAGATGATGCTTTGCTCTGCTTGAGAGTGCTAGGAAAGTGAAATATGGTAGAGAACAAGGGATGGGTTTGAGGAGATGGCGTCAGGGGACAATCGATGGAAAAATAAAAATGTAGGATGTGACACCATGAGAACCATTGCCATGGTGTGATCCCTCGTCACAATGCTTGTGAGGGACTTAGCACACATAGGTGTCTTTCCTCTTTTGGATTTTGACCTCTCATTGAAGTACTTAGAGATGGTTGATCCAAGGTTCAGATGGTTGCAAAGCGGCAACTGTGCCATTTGACTTGGGCACTTGTCATATCTCATTTCTTTTTTATTTTTCTTTCTTTTCTTTTCTTTTCTTCTTCTTCTTTTTTCTTTTTCTTTTTTCTTTTTTTTCTTTTTTTTGAGAAACTTGCACACCCATATCCATTTGAAGACAACTGCATCATCACCATAGGACAAGTGTTTCCTCCCCGGGATGAGTTGTGTTACATTTTTGTGGGGCTTCGACCAACCTACAAAGGCTTCTCATGGGATGAGTTGCATTACGTGCATCATGGGCTTAATGGTTAAGCATGGGAAAGGGTTGCATGGGCATTGGAAAAGCTTGTGAGAGGATGCCAGAAATTGCAATGGGAGGAAATAGAGGTTAACTTAGTTGAAAGGATATGAGGGTATGCACTCTCAAGTAGCTAAGCCAGTTGAAGCAGGTACTTTGGAATAATGTAGTGTCTTGCTCTCATGGTGAGATGCATTCCTGGATGATGCCATCCTAGCTTTTACCCTACAAACACAATAGAGAGAAAACTAGAAAAAACAACCATCATGTGAGGTGCGGATGAAGTTCGATCTGCTCGAGACGCTGCAAGGTTTGCAAGTGTTGTGTATGGCATGTGCAATGTCCAAATCAAGAAGGCCAGTGTAAGCGTTGGTGGTGGTAGGCTGAAAAAATTCCAATAGCCATACCGGAAGTGAGCACTCAAGAGGCTAGGAGCAATGGTCATGCAGGTTCTCAGGATCACCATAGGTAGGAGCCAAGAAATTCAATTTCAGGGTGTGAAGCCCAATTGTTGAATGTTCTTCCAAACTCATATGGTGGTGAGGGCTGGAGGACAATGACATTGTGGCTGGGCCACAATAGTGCTGGGACTCTAGCGGGAGGTGTTGAAGAAAAGAGCTATGACCAAGATTATTGGCAATGGTTGCGATAGCTCTGGAAGGTCAGCAAGATGTCAAACAACATTTTTGAAAGATCAGCAAGATGCTAGGGAACATGACATTGCAAATGTCCCAAAGGGTGTTTCCTTGAAATTGTGAATTTCATTCTGGAACTGCAACGCCCCACCCTGCCCTACCTAAGAGGCGTGGGTAGGCAATGGAAGATGGAAAGCATTCTCGCTCACTTATTCACAAGGTCATGTGTGTTGAACTAGAGAGGTTACCTTTTGAACCTAGTTTTAGGTCATGGTAGACCATCAAATGTGCTAGTTTAAGGTCCCAGTTTAAGGTCAAGGCAGACCATGTTGTGCTAGTTTAAAGTCCCATCAGACCGTGATGTGCTACATTAAGGTCCCAACAAACCTCTATGCTAGTTTAACATTGTAGTGGATGAGTGATGGCTAGTTTAAGATCGTACCAGACCATGTTGTGGATGCCAATTTCATGTCATGGCCCAAGGACATGCTATGGGTGCTAGTTTCATGTCATCACCCAAAGACATGATGTGCCAATTTAACGTAATGGTGGAAACTCTATGCCAATTTTACATCATAGCAGATGATTTGTGTTAGTTTTATCTCATAGTGGATGATCTATGCTTACCTTGCTTTATTAGTGGTGTTATATTGCATCTTAGGCATAATATGGTTTCAGGTACAGGTGGTTGATAGGATTAGCGAACTCGTTGTCGTCTAAGTCATCCAACTTGAATGCCCCATTTTCATATGCTTTTGTGACCAGAAAAGACCCTTCCTAATTAGCTGAGAATTTGTTCACAGGCTCATGAATAGCCTTGAGGATTACATTCCCTTTTTTGATCAGGCATTAGTGCAACTTGCAATGATGTTTTTGCCATTGCTTGTCTTGATACCACTCGATGCGGCTAAGTGTTTGGATGCATTCTTCCTTCGTAGAGTCAAGATCAATAATCCTTGACTCGTTGTTTTGAGCCTCATCCATAAAGTTTGATAGGATCATTGGGAGTGATGGGACCTACAATTCAAGAGGTAACACCACTTCATATTTTTACACAAGACTATATGGGGTCTTACCTATGGCTATTCTGCACATTGCACGATAAGCCCAAAGCGTGTAGATGAGTTGCTCGTGCCATTGTCACTTGCTATTGCTGAGTATCTTTTTCAAAAGGTTGATAATGCCTTTATTGGTGGCTTCTACTTGGTCATTTTCTTGGGGATAATATGGCAATAAGAAAGAATTTTTAATGCTGAGGTTTTCGTAAAAATCTTTAGTTTCCACGCTATTGAATTAGGGCCCATTATCTATAACAATAGTCATAGGAAGGCCAAATCAAGTCACTATATTATCCAAGATGAATTTCCAAACCTGTTGAGATGTGGTCTTCCTAAGAGAAATAGCTTCTACCAACTCAGTGAAGTACTCAGTTGCAGTAATAATGAAACTATGCCCTGTAGAAGACTTGGGTGTTATGGGCCCTATGATGCATAATCCCCAACATTAAAAAGGCCACGTGATTTGCATGGTATGTAGCTCAGTAGGTGATACATGTATCAAATTCCAATGACATTAACATATATTGCATGTCCTAACCTTAGAGAGGTAGTCACACTCCATATAGGGCCAGTAGTAGCCTAGGCACCTAATTTTTGGTGTCATAGCTCTAGGAGCTATGTGCCCTCCACACAGTCCCTCATGAATCTAATCAATGATTCTTTGGGCTTCTTTTCTACTTATGCAAGTGAGCAGTATCCCGTCATAAGACCTACAACATAAAGCACCATCGCCTACAAGGACGTACTACCGTGCTCATTTTCGTACTGCGTCTCTTTGGGTAGATGTTAAGCCTTGTGGAGGCTCACCATGTTGGAGGTATGTTTTGACATTGTCATACCATTCTTGAGTGTGGCCAGCACTTACAGACACGATATTGGGTGCGTGAATGATAGGGTTAGTGCATTCCACTATTGAAGTAGGTAAGGTAGCAAACATCTATGGTGGCACACTTAAAGCTAACATGGCTAATGCATCAGCTATAGTGTCTTCATTGCAGGGGATGTATTGAACATCTAAGATTGAAAATTATTTTAGTAAGTATTTCACCAGATCATAGTAAGGTTGTAAGTGTTGTGCTTTATAGGCGTAGACCTCTGTGACTTGGTTAATGACTAGTTGCGAATTGCCTCGACTTGCTAAATTCTAGATCCCTGACTCTCGAGCTACTAAAATGCCCCTAAGGAGACCCTCATATTCTGCTATATTATTTATGCAAAGAAACATGAAGTGATATGCAAAAGGTTGGATCTCCTCGGAGGGAAATGTGAGAACAATAGCAACACTGCCATCTTTTGTAGTTGAGGCACCGTCAAAGCGTAGGATAGCTTCGAAGTCCACAGGTACTGTGCTTATATTGTTAACATGCTCATCTGGAAATTTGGGTTCTATGGTTGCTTGGTCATCTATGGGTGAGGTTGTAATTTGTGTGGCTATTGCTTGACCTTTTGTAGATGACTGCGCTATGTAGTGTAGGTCAAATTCTACGATTATTGCTTTCCATCTAGCTATCTTGCTACTTTCACATATATTGGTTGTAATGGCCCTGAGTATGTTATTCTTGCAAATGATATTGACCTAGCTACAAAATAAATAGTCTCTATTTTTTAAGTGCAAATACTAAGGCAAGGAAATTCTTTCCACATCATTGTATCTGGCTTCATAAGCTATCAGTGCATGGCTTAGGTAGTAAACAGGAATCTCGGAACTGTCGTTCCTTTTTTGATAGAGCAAAGCAGTAATGGATTCATCTGAAATGGCAAGGTAAATATAGAAGGGCTTATCTCTTTGTGGAGGGTAAACAGTAGGAAGATGAACAAGCTCCTTTTTTAAGTTATCAAACGCTTCTTAGCATTCGTTTGTCCATTCAAAGTTAGCTCCTTTTTTAAGTAAGTGTTACATTGGATGCAATTTATCTATCAACCCTGCGATAAATCTCCGTATGAACTATATCCTACCTTGCAACCTGTGCAACTCTTTAAGGTTTGTAGGTAGTGCTAAGTTGACAATGGCTTTGACTTTGTCTCGGTCTACATGTATTCTTATTTCTGACACTACAAAGCCTAACATGTGTCCAGTTTTGACACTGAAGACACATTTTTTGGGATTGAGATGAAGGTCATGCCTACAGCAATGTTGAAGGACTAGGTTCAAGTCATTTACATGATTAGACGATTTCTTATATTTTACTGCTATATCGTCCACATAGTTGTTTAGTTGTTCTTAAAGATAGTCACTAAAAATGTAAGTCATTACCCGCTGGTATGTTGCTCCAGCATTTTTCAGTCCAAAGGGCATCATCATGTAACAAAACATTCCCCAAAAGTTCATGAAGGTAGTTGCAAGTTGATCTTCCAGGTTTATACAAATTTGATTATATTCCAAGAATCCATCCATGAAGGATAATAGGGCATGGCCAGTCGTAGTATCGAGCAGTTGGTTGACGCTAGGCAATGAAAAATCGTCCTTAATGGTTTCTTTATTCAAATCTTTGAAATCTATACAGATACATATACCCCCAATTTTCTTGGGGATGACCACGATGTTTGATACACAATCCATGTAATTGACTACCTAAATGAATCCAGCTTGGTAAAGCTTGGTGATTTCATCGCGCACAACTAATGCAATCTCTAGTTTAATTTTGCGAGCTTTTTGTTTAATTACTTTGACATGTGAATCTAACATAATTTTGTGTTGTATTATGTGTGGGTCTAAGCTCGGCATGTCTTCATAAGACCATGCAAACACTTTGACATTATCATTGAGGATTTTAGCGATATTCTGCTAGACTTGTGGCTCTAGTAAAGAGCTAAGTTTCAATGTTCTCGCCTTACTTTCACATGTGGTCATGGGAATTTCTATAAGTGGATCCTTAGTTANTTGTGGCTCTAGTAAAGAGCTAAGTTTCAATGTTCTCGCCTTACTTTCACATGTGGTCATGGGAATTTCTATAAGTGGATCCTCAGTTACATCATTAGCCTCCAAGTCTAAGACTTGGACTAGATGTTTTGGCCAGTCTAGTAATGTTTCTAAGGATGCTATGTTGGTGTTACAAGGAGGTGGCTCAAAGTCTACAAGCTTTATGTTCAAGCATCTCATGAATCTACCATGGGGTCTAGTCAATATTAAAGGCAAATGAAGATCATCGTGTGCGGCCATTCCTAAATAATCCTACAAAATATCCAAAAAAAAAAGGTGTCAAGTGGCAACTACCTAACATAGCAACATAAAGTAACATGCATGCAAAGTAATTATGCAGTATCTCAAAATTGCCAATTTAAGGTCATGGCGAACCGTAACCATGCGTAGAATGCAAAACTACACTTCAAAATTACCAGTTTAAAGTCTTAGCAGACCGTCATTATGCTTGTAGTGTAAAGCAACAAGGGTTAAAATGAGGGGTTGAATCAAATGTTTACAAAAAATTTTTAGAACATCTATGTGCTACACTGCAGGGAACATGAGTTGTCTCGTGTTACACACAGGACACGGGATGTTCCACGTTACGCACCGGTCATGGGACATCCCACATTATGCGTAGGACATAAGATGTTCCGCGTTACATGTGGGACATGGAGCATCCCCCGTTATGCGTGAGACATGGGACATCCTGAATAAGTAATGTGTCATGTAACCTTGAAGGGTATAAATAGGGATTTACCCTCGGTAAACCTGTCATTTTCATTGTTAGAGCTAACAACCCAGAGTGTAGTGTGGTACAGAGAAGAGAGCATAGTAGTTGTGAAGTAACCACTAATAGGCTAGAGTTTGACATCAAGAAAATGGAGTGCAGGAGTGAGCGTAGACATCAGAGTCTTGCAAATGTCGATGAAGGGGAGTCCACCTTGCAAGGTCTCCCTAGAGCATGCATTGAAAAACGGAAGGAGGCACCATCTACATTGTAAGCTGCTACGCTGCCTTTATTTATGTTATGTATTTTTGATTATTTGTTTTTTTTTTGTGTTGCCACTATCTCTGCCATGGTCACCACATCCTCGTTGTTGCGGCTGTTGTGGCTACTACACCATGGTTGTTGCCGCTATGGCCGCAGCTACTGCCACAACTGCTACGCTATGGTTGTTGCACTGTCATTGCAGTTGTCGCCATGGTTGTTGCCATCACCATTGCAGTTGCAACCATGGCCGTTACATCATGGCCACGACCATCATCACTGTGACTAGGGCAATGTACCATATTTATTTATTTTTTTAGGCGAGGGTTTGAAGCGCTCTAGGTAGCGTAGCACATGTGGGGAGGGTTTTTTATTTTTTTTACATTCCACACAATGGAATAGGGCAAGGGCTTTGCAAGTGTTCTGTATTTTCCTTCAGGCCATGTTTCCCCTGACAATGTAACTAACAGCATCCAATGTTTATCTGCTTCCAATCGCTACACTTTCTGTGAGTGTGATGCTTGTTATGCTACACGAGGTGTATTCACTACGTTGCACGGGATCTATGTTGCCCAAGACGTACATGCTACGTTGCCTGAGATGCAACTACTAGATTGCTATGCTGCATGGAAGTGTAGCCAACACTTAGAAAAAATTTTCAAAATTTTTTCTTTCAAGAATTGACCTTATTGTAAACTAATGTTTTCATTGTGAAATGCAGGGTTATGTTGAAGCCGATCCTAGTCATGGTTGAATTAGTAGGAATTCTATGTTTTATAAGTGCCCCTATGCCTAATGTACCCCCACCACATGCGCAAGTTGGGAACCAAGAAGTCTGGTTCTAAGAGGGTGCACAGGAATTCTTAGAATTTCCATTACATCACTTCAATGTAATGGTATGGGCGCACTTAGCTGGTGAAGCAACAGGCATCCTAAGTGAGAAATTGTTGCCTAGAGTGAACCGAGGCATTCTCAAATTCATGATAGATGGGTCCACTGAAAGGGAGGATGCAAGGGACTCGAGTCAATGTCCAAAAGGCTTAAGAATTTTTTCTTGGATTTGGTCGATGCCATAGTTCAAGTGTTATCATAAATATAACACTTTATTCATTACTCGCCATATGGGCACATTTTTTTAGAACCCACGTAGAACCGTCTACTGTGTCGGCAAGTGAGTCCTATTAACATAATCAAGGATTTTATTTTTTTTTTGTCTTGTATGGTTTGAAATGCTTATCATGTTTTATCTATTGCCAGATTTGTGATCAACAAGGATGGTCTTCATGATAGGGAGGGGACGTTAGCCCTGGCTCAAATGGTTCTTCAAGAGTTCTCCTCCACTGAGAACGTATGTGTCAGTGTTATAGAGCAACTTAGGGCCAATTCTAGAACTTATCCAACCAAGTACTCTAAGTTTTACATGAAATGTGAGGAGCTTGGGTGGTTAGATGGTGAAGGGGCATCCCATCGAGTACTCATTGTAGAAAAAGTGCTAGTGGAAATATTGTCGTTCCCCACACCATTCACACTGGGTGAGCTATATCATGTGCCCCTTTTCATGTAATCTGAATCAATTTAATTAATTACCCCCCCCCCCTTTTTTGTTGATTTTATTCTTGGTTTCCGTAGTGGTAGCCAAATCTAAGGAGGTTACAGTAATTACCTTGGGACATAATGAGGCTAACCTCTTCTTTAAGTATGGTGAGGTTGATGAATCACAGCGTTGGCTATGTAGTGGGGCTCTAGCAATGATTGTCGAGAAGGTTGAAAAGGCTGGGCTCATGGATCTCTTTTTGGCTATAAACCCAAGGATTCCAGCTATGGAAATGATTGCCCTTGTAGATTCTTTCACAAAAAGCACAAACTACTTTCACACACAAGTTCATGGCATGTGAGTGGTATTTGAGATTATCGACAATCTTTTCTCAGACCTTTTCGATGTCCCTTCTAATGGTTTATTGATGGGGGAAAGGACTAGTAAGGATGTAGACCATCAAGGAGGCATAGAAGAATGGTTGGGGACTGGTAAGGATCGCAAAGGTATCTATATGAAAAAGTTTAGATTGGAGGTAGCCCAAAACATTCACCCCATCTTTCGGGCTCCTGCCTTTCCCAAGTTGCTCTCCAAGGGAAAATTCTTGGGGTAGAGAAAGCCTGGATCATGAGAGACGTAATGGAAGAGGGAACATAATATAATTGGACTAAGTATCTTTCAAAAGGCCTATGGGCAAAAATGACTAGGCTATAGGGTAAACTTAAGATGTGTTTCCATGTGCACTTTGCCTTTTTCATCGCTTGTTTGTGACGGTTTGCTAAATTTTTAGTGGTCCGAGAGAATGGGATTTGGGTGATACAAGATTATACCAAGATATCCAAACCATGGATCTGCCATGTATTTCACACCATCGAATATCAACACCCTCCAAAAGCTATCACGGAGTCTTTTTCAATAACCAAGGATCGATCATGACTGTCCTTTCATGCACGCGATAGCTTTGGAGAGGCTTCCCCTACCAACACAGGCAATGTAGTTAGGGGAGCATGCCTCATTACAGAAACAATAAAATCAAAGTTGCAGATTCAGAAGCCTCATCCTACAAAAGAGCCTTCACATGTAAGCGAAGGTAGGGGCAAAAGGCTACAGATCAAAGTTCGCAATGTGCAGTCTAAGCTTGTTGGTAAGTATCCCTTAGCTAACTTGTTTTTTTCCTTCTTTTTCACTTTATGGTTGCATATCTCTATTGGACTAGTACCCTAATCTTGGCTTGTGCTTGGCATATGAGAAAGGGGCTTTAGCTCCTGAAGAAGAGGCCCCTACTACAGAAGAGGAAGCCCCTGCTGCTAAGGAGGTGACTCTTGTTACTGAAGAGGAGACTCCTACTACAAAGTAGGAGGCCCCTGTTGTAGAGGATCCTTTTATAGATAATTTCCCACAACCTAAGGGACATATGACAGCATAGGAAGCCGCTTCACTTTTAAGGCAGCTTGAAGAAGAGGGACTGCATTTTGAGGATGATGAGTTTGCTGATTTGTTTAACAGTGTGCTGATGGGAAACCCCCTACTCTTACCCCTAAGGATTTGCTCGATAGGAGCTTTGCACTGTCATTTATGTTATCCTCTCATTTTTCCTCTCCTCTTCACAATGCTAACATGCTTTACTATACAGCGGGTACTAGTTTTGCCAAGGGCCCCAAGTCTTCATCTACCTTCCATTTAGAGCCATGGGCAGAAACTCCAGATAAGTTCACCTTTATGGAATGCATAGTAGATGACATGATAGGTGTGCTTAGGCTATGACATTTTCTTTTTATGCGTTGTTCCATTTTTGCTACCGTTCCACGACTAACACTTTCCTATTTTGGTGTAATAGCTTCATGGCTCAAATGGGACCCAAAATAGGTAGTTGAAGTGGAAGCTATGCTTGAACTCCCTCCAGAGGTAATAGAGGTGTCTCGTCACATATATGATGAGGCAAGTAGATGTGCGCTACACTTGGCACAGTCACTGTGGGAGTGTAGACATGTCAACGAAGACCTCTAGAAATGAGTTCAGATACTCGAGAAGGAAAAAGTAAATCACATAACTGATCTAGAAGACTTACAGTCATGAAATGAATTCCTAATGGCTTGTGAGAATTCCGATGGTAGTTGGCGTACGGTTGTAATTGGTTATGCTACATATTGGTCGACCGTACAAGGCAAAAATGAGGCCATGCTTGAAGTAATTGAACAATTTCTACATATGGATCTCTTGGCACAAAAGAATCAAGATTGAAAAGATTATAGTGCCAAGGTATATGAATTGGGGCAGGCATACAAGAATCACAAACACATGTATAAGATGGAACGTGCAGCTTATCACCAAAAGTACAGGGATGCATTTGTAGAATGGCATGGTCGTCAGTTGTTCCTTTATGCGATTGGTGCTACCTAGGCCTATGATAAATTTGTGAAGCATCTAGTGGTCAGTGAATCTCCTAAGAGGGAGATAACCATGCCTTATGGGAAAGCCACCTCTGCTACCTTTTCTCTAGGGCCACCCACGTGGACGATTGTGGAGAAAGGAAATATTTTAGTAGGCATTAATTTGGAAGAAGAAGATTGGGACAATTTGAGTGAGGAAGAAATTTCCTAACGCTTGGCATCTGGTCTTGAAAAAATACCACCAAACATGGATGCGGGCCCATCTCAAGTTAGCCTAATTTTACTTTATCGTGATTTATTTCATGGTACCTTTATACATTGCCTCGCTCTCTCATTTGCTTATTGTTATGGTTTTGTTCTTGATTTATGCAGGATCCAGTTGACGACATAAGACCTAGTGGGGAAGCAACTAAAGACATAGGAGAAGACCCATAGCCTCTTTATTGATGTTTTATGGTTTTAAAATGTAATCCCCATTATCGGGTGATGTTACAACTCTAGGTGTAAACATGATTTTTGGACTTGTATTTGCAATTTAATGAAAAGTAAAGTGCTTGTTCCATTTCCTTTACCTACTATTTTGGTTGATGTATTTAGGCCCCTTGTGGTCCCCATGTTATAGTTTAAGGTCATTTCGGACCGTAGTTAGTTTAAGGCCATTTCGGGCCTTAGCTAGTTTAAGGCCATTTCAGGCTGTGGGTAGTTAACATGAAGAGTGGGCTGCCAATTTTAGGCCTTGGCGGGCCATGAGATAGTTTAAAGCCCTTCCAAGCCATAGCTAATTTAAGGCCATTTCAGGCCATTGTTAGTTTAAGGCCATTTTGGGCCATTGCTAGTTTAGGGCCATTTCAGTCCATTGCTAGTTTAAGGCCATTTCGGGCCATGGGTAATTTAAGCTTAGAGGAGGTTGCCAGTTTTAGGCCTTGGCAGGCCATGCGATAATTTAAGGCCATTCCAGGCCATGACTAGTTGAAGGCCATTTTGGGCCATGGCAATATAACTAACACAAAAGATAAACACAATGCAACATTGAAACCTATACAAAAAATAATATTAAGAACAAAAGAATCAGAAAAGTAAAGTAGGGTCATGCCCTAATCGTGTAACTGTTTCCTAACCCGATGTGGGTTAGGCAAGGTGTATGGCTTGGAGGACTTAAAGCAGTATTCCTCTAAGTCATCATTGATTGTTGAGAAAGGCAACTTTGCCCATATAGCTTTTTTATGCAGCTCGTCAGTTTTGTTGAGCTTATTGGCTGAGCAACATTGGATTTCAACGTGGACAGGTGACACACCTTCAAAGATTTCTATCTCCAACCCCTACTTCATGTTTATGTTGTTTATAGCCTGGTGTACTACATCATCGCTGAAGATCACCACTTCTCTACCTAAATAAGGTAGATGGATCTCTTGATGTATTGGTGAAGAGACAACCCTTAGCTGGGCTAACCAAGATCTTCCCAAGATCAAATTGAACTCGGGCATCTCTTCCATCACAATGAATTCTACACTAGTGGGGAACTAATCCCCTGATACAAAGTTGACAGTGATGGTTCCCTTAACTACAACGTGTGTCCTGTTGAAGGACTTTAGACAAGAAGTTGTCATGGGCTTGATCTGGTCTACTAGGCCCAGCTTGTCAACAACGGGGAATGGGATCACATTGCTTGCGGCTCCATCATCAATGTGCATCCTATGAATCTTGTATTAACCCACCCGAATCATTATGAACATAGGGGCAGTGGTTACCTGACCCTTTTCTAAATCAGCTTTAATAACTTCATCATGAAAAGTCAAGTGAGTTTCCTATGTTTCTTTAGTTGTAAATGGAAGCATAATAGCGTGAATGGCTATTTCCTCTATGAGCATGTCTTCCTTAACAGGTATAGATGCCAACATGTGAATCAAGGCTTCACATGTGTGCTACAGAGGTCATTATTAAATCATACAAGCTTGATGTTGTATTTTTTTGTTTTAAAGCTTGTTTAACTTGTGTAAGGGTGTCTAGAAATTCTTACCCAATGCCCAATAGTTTTGTAGTTTTTACTTCCTCCATGTGCCCTGAGAGACGAATTCCTTGAAAAGAAGGGGGCTTGACTTTTAGTTCAGCGGTAGGCTTTTGAGCCTCAATAGTTGCTTGTTCTGAATGTGTTTCTATTTTATCTTTAAATTGTGAGGCCATGGGAATCGTCGATAAAGGGATGGGCTTAGGGGGGCCTAGCACAGTATGTTCTCTAGTCATTTTATCCACTAGGTGTGCATCATGTTTTCTTAAAAGAGGGGGTTGTGACGCAGTTCCAACCACCGAACTCTGGGCAAGTGGTGAGTTTGTATGCTTTGGTGCCCTTATAACAAAAGGTGCTTGCGTTGTTAGAATAGCACGTTGAGGGATCTTAATTACAAAGGGGGCATCAGGCCCCTATGGCTGCCTCTTAATAACAAAAGGAAGTTGTGGCCTAAGTGTCATTGAAGCTACCGTACCTTGAGAAGGTGCATGAACCACAAACAACTTATGTGTAGATTCTATGTTTTCATCAACACTAATAACATTAATAGTGTAGCTTGTATAATTAGCGTTCAACAGGTCTTTGTAGACATTCATTGACTAGTTTTCTAGTCGGATAGGAATAGTTTCGTCAAGAACCAACTTACCTTAGTCAATCATATGTTGAACATCATCTTTTAATGCCATGAAATAGTCGATATCATGACCACACAACTGGTGATAATTACAGAATCATTCGAGCCTAAAATTTTTAGGCACAGGAGACTCATTAGGCATGGCTACAGAGGGGTCTCAAATGATTTCGCAATATATCTCATGATGCTTACAGGCCTCCTCTAACATTTGCTTAAATTGAATGTGACCAGCATTCAACAATTGGTCCAACAGCTCCTACAGCTTAATCGGCAATGGGGTGTATTTAGAGCGATCCTTAGCTTAAATTTTGGCCTTATGAGAGTTTGTGCCATGGTCATTGGTGTTGCACGTTGGCCAACCCCCGTGTTACTAGAGCTAGGTGCTTTGGTAGTAGTGGTTGTGGTTTTAGATGCTTTGGCACACTTTTTGTTGTTGGACTTGGTTTCATTAGCCATAGCGGCCACAATGGCCTTTCCCTTTTCTTTCTCTTTCTTTGCATGCGCATTTTGTAAGTTACGTAAGCTGGGTCTTTACTTGCTTCTGCTGCATCTTGTATACTTTTTGTTTGCACGAAAGCTTGGCTAAGGGAATGTGGTGCTAAGTAATATAACTTAGATTTAATGAAATCATTTACAACACCTTTAAAAATAACAAGTAAATGCAATTTGACGATTAGTTCATGGATTTCATTCAAAGAAGCACTCCAATGTTGTATAAATTTTTGAACGAGTTCTAACGGTTCTTGCTTAACATTCATAAGTTGATCTAAGGTAACATCTAGCTTCAAGTTATACTTGAAGCAAGTCACAAATTGGCTCAACAATTCTTCTAACATTGAAATTGATGTACGAGGCAACGTGTGATACCAGTCCAAAGTCTTACCAGTCAATGACATGGCAAAAATGTGAATGATTGTATGCGACCATGGTTGTAATAATAGGGAATCAAATCTAAAAGTAACAAGATGGCTGTTTGGATCACCCTCTCTGTTGTATTTTGTGAACTAGGGGAGTTGTACCTCAGGAGGCAATGTAAGTGAAGGAATGACTAGGCTAACTGGGTCATCATGATAAAAGTCCATGACTAGGACTATTTTAGAACTAGCAGCTTTAAGCCACTTGACTTCATCAGTGAGGGTTTGAATAAGCTAGAAGACTTGGTCCAGACCTGGGGGTGTTACAGCAGGTTGCGTAAGTTGAATTGTCAATGGCATCGCCGAAGCAGTCATCATTAGTGGTGTCATTGGTGGAACTGCGAGTCCTAGTGGGGGAGCTGTTGGAATAACTCCCACTAGTGGGGCCACTCGAGCAGCCCACAATCCTATGGGTGGTGCCGCCAGAGTGAAAACCATTTGTGGTGTTGTGGGAATGGTTACCTACCCTGTTTTTGAAGCAACCCATAGCCCCATGATTGGTTGTGTTGTGTGCAAAGCTTGATACATCTAGGGCTACATATATTGTAGTGTTTGTGATAGTTGGATAGTAGGGAATGACATTGATGACCACCTTGCAATTGAGGTTGGGACTACTGCTAGTGGTGGAATTGACATAGAGGAGATAACAAAAGTAGGACCCATTTGTCATTGTGTTGTAGACATGGTATGTACATATGGTGACGTAGGCATCATAGGCTAAGAAAACTATACGGACTATGAAGGAATACTAAAGGGAAAGGAGACCGAAGGTACCACATGCTATTGAGTTAACAACATTTAATGACTACCTACGAACAAGGAAGGTTTGGGCTCTAAAAGTGTTATCGTTGTCACTAAAGAAGTGGAAGACTGTAACTAGTGTGGATATAACACAGTAGTGGTCTGTGAAGTTGTTGGGTAAAGTGGGTCACCACTTTCGAAATGGGACTCAAATTCCTCTTGTCCATCGTGGAGGGGTTCCTCATATTGAGATGCCACGTCTCGCTCTTTTGACCCACTCAGTCGAATATGTTGATTCAATATCCATTGAAACGTTTCAGTGAGTGGTATAATGGCCCAAGGAGTAGAAAGGAACTCCCTTCCATTCTGGTGAATAATTTCAAAGTTACGTTGTTCTTCGTATTTCTGATAGTCCAATGGGAGACCCGCTTAGATCCTTGTGCATAAAAAGTTATATCAATCTTCGTCACGAGCTGTGCATTCAGGAAATTGATGTTGCAGTCAAAGAGACTGCCATGGTATCCGCACTAGGCAAGGTGGTTGCTCAGGATCCATTGCATGTTGCAAGGATGGGCTATCTCCAAGCGCAAGTTGGTGACTAAGATTTTAGGTGGGTTCATTTCTTTACTGTGTCAAAAGGATGTAATAAATAAAGAAATAGGTGAGCTACATTGAAAGCGGCCAGAAACGACAAAGTCTGGAAACGTTGAAAAAGTAGTGGGTTACGCTACTATGCTCGCTACGCTAGGTAGAACTATCACACTGACAAGGTTGTTACACTACACTTGTTATGCTATACATGTTACGCTACACGTGTTATGCTACACGGAACACAGAGTTTAATGCAATACACTGTTTTGGGCTCTTTATCCTGCAGGGTTCCAAGGGAACCATCAATTAAGACCCGACTGTACCAACCAAAACGTAAACAACCCCTGTGCTAGCCTATGATCTAGCTATTGTCATAGTAGGTCCATACGGGTGTTACGTTTACATTAGCAAGGAGGTACAAAAGGCACGTGGGACTACCTGTCACGCATAGAAGGGACACAGAGGTTCAGGCCCTCCTTTTAGAACCAAAAACTGTAATGTCTGAAAACATCGGTGGCTAGAACATCGAGAGGTTGTCAGGCACACAACCTAACCCTAAGTCCACAGGAGGACGATGTTGAGAAAATGAAAATGAGGTGCCTTGAATGGTCTTGTCAATCAGACAGGGACTTACATGGTGTTAAAATGACCATGTGTGGATAATGATCTTAGAGCATCACACGTAGGAGTTGGAATAAGTGGGAATACAGTATGCATAATAGTGAGAGAATATCAACGTGCATATATATGAAAATAGAAAGAAATAGATACGCTAACAGTTTAAAATACTATAGAAAAGAAATGAAATGAAAGTGCAAGTAAAGAGATGCACCGCCGCAAGATTGGGGAACGTGGCTTTTGATTGAATGATGTGTACAATTGGCATGTAGCGTAGATAGAAATAGCTGGGCAACAAGGTAATATGGTCACACTCTCTGGAAGGCTGCAGACGTGGTGTTGGCAAACGCGGAGGAGTTAACGCTTGCTAGTCTGAGGGTTGCTACGCTATGCATGTGCAGGTGTCATGCTCAAGTGCAGGAGCAAACAAGGATTTGGAAGGCTCTAATGCTGCAATTTTCCGCTCATCCACCTTTTATTCACCAATCTTCTGCCAAAGATAATTTCCAAAAGCCAACCCTTAGAATGTCATTTACTAGGGTATTTATAGAGCCAAGGTTGGGGGGAAGGCATGGTTTGGACGCCATGTGTCCTGGGTCCCACATAGCACAAATGTGAACATATCACACTAATGTGCTACACTCAAAGTGTGGTGCTATGCTGATGTGCTATGCTAAATGGAACAAGAACAAGAATGGAAAAGCTGCCAAACTGTGACCACATTGTCTGAACCACATGTCCCAGAATCTGAAAATTGCCATGTTTTTACAAAAATTCTTAGAACAAATGCAAATTGGAGCCTACACTCCAGGACTGCGTCTTCCCTTCTCTTTCGAGTAAGGTCAAGCATAGGAACAACTTCAGGGACCAACAAGGGGTGTAGAAAAAACAAAACAAACTGCTCACTTTGGCCACTAGAGAGATGCTGGAGTAGGAATGAGGGTCAATGCCAAATTTTGAAAGCTTTTGAAGGCATTGGGAGGTACCTTTCCAAGTTTCACACTGCCTACACTACCTGGCGTGGCAAAGCATACCATAGATGCTTAAAAACTTGCACTTTTGGCACGCTACACTATGCTACGCTGTGCAGCGTAGCATAGTGTAACACCTATTTCTCAGGGAATTTTGCCAAAACTGAAGATGCTGCTCTGAGATCTCGTGAAACAAGCAATTTCAGCAATCATCAAAATGCATCTTCCATGTTAACACAGCTTGATGCCTTCTCGTTCCATTCTTGGACCACCTTTTGGATCTATCACCTTTACTATGCTATGCAGCATAGCACAGCGTAGCACCCATATTTGCAAGAATTTTATCAAAATTGCCATGCTTTTCCATGACATGCTAATCACACTCCAAGGATGCAATAGGATAGGCATCTTTGGAAGTCGAAGAATCACCCAAATGCACCTTCTATGTCTATTTCAACACTTAGAAAAATTTCAGTCCTGCATGGCCTACTATGTTGTCTACGTTGTGCAGTGTAGCGAAGCATAGTAGGTCAAAAATAGAAAATTTGCTGAACTATTTTGTGCATTCTAAACACTTTTGACCACTCCTAGCCTAGCACTTGGGTGGACTAGCAACTAGGACGACCCAAAAGATAGAAAATTTGCTAAATTGTTTAGCCCACCCTTGGTGTCCTTTTGATGAAAACTGGCCGTGGACATAGAAAAAACTTTGCATGCATTAGGACTTCCAGGGCACCATGCGATCTATGTGACCTAGCATGACACCACACTTGAAGAAATTTTGTCCAGGTCTCGATGCTCGAACAAATCTGGTACTGATTCACAAGAGTCCAAAATTAATGGTATTTCAAATAGTATCAGCCCATGGAAGCTTCCAAGGGTTCATGTGCTCCTTGTTTCCAGCCTTTGATTTTCCTTCTCAGGCTAGACACTCTAGAGTATGTTTGATATTTGTCATTGAACAATTCTAACATGGTACTTCATCTAAGGATAGATTCTGGCTCTAAGGACTGGTACCAACTTTCAACTTCCTTAATGAGTGTCCTTGGGAAAATCTTGAGTTTTTGCCACTCATTCTCTATGTTCTGTAAGGCACAAGCATCTTGAAAAGCTTGTAGATGTGTTTGTGAATCAGAATTATATCCCCCCTCAAATCTTGGAATATTGTTCATGTCTAGACACTTGATCCGACTATCCTTCATATGTTTGGTTGGAATTCTTACTGCCTTCGCAATGTTAAGCATACTTCAAGTCACCAGTAAGGGTTCATCATCATCACGATGTTGATGACATCAATAATGGTTTTGGCCACCCCTTTAATTTTGGTGGCCTTCACAGTCATTATTATTTCCTCAATCACCTTTATCATGGTTGTTTCGATGGTGGCTTTCATGAGAACCGTCAAATGAAGAGGAATGTTTGAAATCAAATGAAGAGGATGAAGAGGAAGGTGGATTGCCATCGCCACCATGGTATCCATCACCACTCTTGCACTTATTACGATCACCATCATTAGATCCCTTGTTATTGCGATGCTTACCCGAGTCCCTACCTTGGCTATCGCTCTTTCTTAAATCCAATTTATGAATAGTCGATCGTAGGGTCAAGTTCACACCATCATTATCAATAGCAGGGGATGGAGAATCTTCATGTTGAGAACCTTTCAAGGAAGGATCCTCATTGTCCTCTTAATCTAGTAGGAACAAGAGGTTGGTGTAATGTTTTTCCTTTGTAGCTTCATGGAGTTTCTCCTAACGTTTATCTCACTTACGTTGTGTTTCAGTGGGACAATAGTTCCAAGTGTTGTAACTATCCACAACATACTCTTCGTGAAGATCTACTATGCCCAACTTCATCCTAATGTAGAATGAAGGTGAAATTTGGCACAAACTCATCTGAATGAGTGTATACCACCTTGCATTCTTGTGGGACCAGTGGTTTGGTATCTTCAAGCTTGTGAGAAGAAGAAAACATTTTGCAAAACAAAATGGAATTATCAGTGTGCTTTTATAATTTTATATATAGTGGGAATGAGATTGACCTTTAAGTTTGTGCAATGATATAATGGTATTCACTTAAACCTAAATAGTGCATGTTCCACAAACAAAGTCCTTAGCAATGGTGCCAATGATGAGCGGCGAGGTACCCCTATGCCCAACCATACGAATCACAAGTGTTCACACACGATCTAGTCGAATTCCATGGACTTCATCATTTTTAGTGCACTAGCCCTTTAAGAAGTGAATCTAGCCTTAAGGACAATTGTTGTCTTTCCAATTACACTTGTGATGTTCGTTAGTATGGTTAAGTGTAACTAAGGTATTCAATTTGTATCATTTTTATATTTTATAGTCAGGTGCTTGAAATGTAGATTAAAAGGGATTTAATTAACTAATCTAAATTAACTAATTAACTAATCATTTAACTAATCCTAACATAAGTATCTATTCCCACTTTACATACACATCCTAAACCCACGTATCCATTGTTGGGCGACCAAACGCTATGCTACTGGGCGTACCAAGTGATAACTTTGCTAGGATTACCAAGCGAATATGTGTTATGCTTGAAGCAATCATACTTATGTGTGTAATCTATCCAGCTTAATTGCTTATCTAACATAGTAACTGGAAAATAATTGATAATTAATTATAAACATTTAATAAATAATTGAAAACAATAAATGCATAAATAAAATATCTAATCTATCCAAAGTGCTGCAAGGTTTATCAAAAAAACTCATCTTTATTGCCACACACACTGTCGTGCTTAGGTACAACAATGCTCAAATAAAGATCTGTACACTCAATGACTTCTGCTAGGGGCACTCAAGGGAAAAAATTTCTAACTTTCGAATGGAAAAATGCAAGAGCTTCGCTACTACTGAAATCTAGATTGCCATAAATGCAACTAGTAGGCACGTATTTATAGGCGATGGATAAACATTGTGTCGACGGGGCCTCATCAACACAAGGCGAGATGTGTCGACAAGGCCTTGTCGACACAGCTAACCAATGACAACTCATCACAGCAAAATTTGTTCATTATCCTTTAAAGCAACACTAGTCTCCTTTTTTCTCTTAATCTTCTTTTCAAGGGTTTATACCCTTTGAAGAATTTCTTTATTTTATTCATGGATTTTATCCAACAATGCCATTTTGCTAACCCTATACTCCCATTGTGCAATTGGAATTTCTTTGAAAGCAATGGCATTTATAGATTTTTTTTTTATGTGCCCTATGATGATGCCATGATAAAATTTTCAAATTTCTTTGGTAGACAACTTAATCTCTTTGGCAACAAATCCACACTCATAAAATAACAATCAGTCTATCCTACCTCTAATTTTCCTTCCTATTGTCCCAAATCAAATCAATATTAAATGCTAGAACCTTCATTACCAAACCCCTTACTACTGTAGATCAAAGTCGAAACCCTTACTGTAAATCAAGGTGGGATTCGTATTCTTATTAAGAATAGAGATCTTTAACATATTAATAATTGGAGGTCTATTGCTCTTCTTAACAATACTTATAAATTTTAGCTAACTTCATGGCTGGTCGAATTTAGAAGTTATTGAAGATATCATCAAACCAGAGCACACTGATTTTATTAAAGGTACACATATCTTAAATAATGTTATTGTAGCTTAGGAGGGAATGGAGTATGCTTTTAATACTAACCAATAATTTTTTTTAATTAAGTTAGATTATGCCAAAGCTTATGATAGGATTAAATGGAATTTTATTATTTCTTGTCTCTATATCCTAGGATTTGGTGATTATTTTTTTCATCTTGTCTGTATCATACTCACTAATGTTAATGCTTAAGTTGCTACTAATTTTGGATTAAGTTTCTCCTTTTCTCTTCAATGGTCAGTTTGTCAAGGTTGTCATCTAGCTCCCTAGTTTTTTATTATTGCTACAAACTTTCTTTCACATAATCTACATTATACTCTACAAAGAAATATCATTAAGGGAATTTCAATTGATAATCAAGGTACATAATTATTTAACATGCACTTTGCAGATGATTCTTTTTTTATGATCAACAATTCTCTACAGTATATCAATACTCTTTTAGCTAGAGTGAAGGATTACAGCATCTTATCTAGCTCTTAGATCAATTGGCAAAAATCTACTATTTATTGTAATGGTAACATTAATGAGTGCATTACTCTCAAGCATTCAAAAATCTTGAAAAAAGATTTTGTCTTCAAAATTTTAGGAATACCTTTTTTCTTTGACCCCAATCTTACTATTTTGTAAAATTATGTAGTTAATAAAATTGAAAAGAAGCTTGATAAATGGAAAGAAAAAAAAAAGCTCGACCTTGATGGCAAAGTTTTAGGTTTTAAACAAATGCTTCAATCAACTCATGTTTATTTCTTCCGTTATTAGGCTCCTTCTAAAACTTCTTATGATAGAATCAATCATATTATCTATCAGTTTCTTTGGTCAACTCATGTTAGTGATCAACCTTCTTTGTTTACTTCCTTTGCATTTGAAATTATCTTCAAACACTTGTTCTTTAGTGTATTTGAAAACTTTAGTGTGTAAGCTTCAGTGTGCAATTATTTTTTAGTAACAAGAGCATAACTATGACCTCTCTTTTAAAAGTCAAATACCAAATTTTTAAAGATATCATTTTTTAGCTACAACTTCATGCAAAAAAGCTCCCTATGAAAGCTGAACAAATAATTTATTTTCTTCCAATATTATTTTTTTTTATTTTTTTAATGCTAAAGGATGAAAAGCTTTCAATTTTTGTTCTTTATTTTTTATTGATGTATTCTTTTATTTTCTCATTCACTTTACAATAAACTTTTTAGTAAAAATTGAAAATCCATGTGGGTGCTTTTTAAAAAGGGTAAAACCTAATCCTTTTGCATCCTAAAGGAAAGATTTTTCAAAATTTATAGTTAAATGAAAACTAAAAAAACATCCCCCAAAACCAGGCTTATTCTTTAAACTCTCTCTTCAATGATCTGATGTACTCTAAATTTTTTTAATTAATAATACTATAATTCTAAGTCCTCAAGACAACTATGGAAAAGACAATCTCTCAATTTAAGGCTTTATGCAAGAATTAGGACTTAAGGTTTGTAATATTCTTGGGCCTTTCACCATTGGTTGATTTCTTATTTACTTGGGCATTTTAACCGCTACAATAATTATTTTTTGATACTTGCTGTTTGTGTTATTCTTTTTTATTTCCCCATTGGTTGACCTCGTGTTTTGTTAGGCATTTTAACTGCTACAGAATTCTGTAACTTGCTGTTTTTCAGGACAGTAAGCTTTTGTAGAATATGTAAACCAAAGTTGCCACAAGGGCATTGCTGCCTTCGAAACACATGATAATGAGACAGTACGGGTAACTGTTGGTTCTCCTTTAAATAAAGATAATATAAAACATTTCAACACTTCATGTAATCATGCTTTATTGCAGACAGATACCATGTCCAATGTCTGCATCCATATAGCAGCTCTAACTAGTAGCAAAAAGCTATTGAAAGAGTGTTTCTGCCCTCTCCCACTTCAAGTTGCCAATTTAAATTACCCAACTTTTCAATGCACTTAAAAATATTCATTAAAACAGCACCTCAAAAATAGTTGCATAAGAAATGAAATCTGTCTCAGCTTTTAAGAAGGGACACGACATTTTAAATATACGTATTAAGCACCCGGCCCTGAAACATTCTGAAAATTTAGGAAAAATTGAGCAAACCTTAACCTGAGAGAAAGATACACCACTTTTTAACTGAATGAACTTATCGAAAAATAATCACATTTGCAAATGAAACTGAAATATTCTGAAATTATTCCCCGGAAATTTCATTACATTTTATTTTAAACAACAAATTCTTTTCCCTTGAACCTCATTTTTGTGTCGCATCCTATTATTTCATCAACACCAGAATCTGCACTTCCATGAAGACTTGCATGAATCTTAAATATAGATAACATACTCGAGAAAGTATACAGTATGTTCATTAAAACCTAACAGACATACAATGCTGATAGCAACATTGCTGTACACGTCACCCAAAATGAATAAACTTGTTAAAAAGCAATCATGCAATAAGTATGCATCGACACTGAATGTGCTGCCTCTTACAGGTAACAAAGGCTTTCTTAAATTATAAATAAATTGATGTGTTACAAGAAACCTTGCCTTCCCCAATTTTAACCAAATCAGACTGGGAATAGTTGAGAACAAAGAATCCCAGAACTTAACATTTTCAATTCAAGTTTTAGAGTCCTGAATTAGCTTTAAGAGATGCACATTAAGCAAAACAGCACAACAACCGTTGTAGAAATCTATGGATCAAATAAACAAAAACCTGTTAACCCACAAGCTACTTTCCTCTTCCTCTAAAACCACCACCACGACCACCTCTTCCTCCACCAGGCCCACCTCTTCCTCTAAAGCCTCCACCTCTTCCACCACCACGACCACCTCTTCCACCACCACGTCCTGTTTGAAAGGGAATTTGTAGAAAAAAGTGACATAATTAAACATTTATGCCTTTTGTTAATTACAATCACAAACAGTAGTACAAAATGTATACCTCCACGAAAACCACCCCCACGCCCACCTCCTCTACCACCACCACTGTGTGGCTGACCCCTACATCAGCAATATGAATGGTTAAAAACATTGCCTAAGAAATATGGATACTAGATTATACCTATAGTTGGAAACTAAAGGTTAAGATATATAAATAAGTTTGGGAATTAGAAAAGAACATGGGAATTTTCTTAATGATGTTTTCAAAACTCATAGCATGTTTATTTCTACTGTCCAATAGGTCCAGAGACTCTACAGCCGTAATAAAATTTCAGTTTCAGTACTAAAAATTACATCTCTATTTATCCTCATTGTAACAATAAATAGCTTAGGGCAGACAAATAGAAACATTTCCATAAGTAGGTGAAGAACACTTACTTTGGTTGAGGAAGAAATCTTTGAAGAGGCAAAAGCTTTGCAGGATCAATATAAAATTTATCTCCAGGGGAATATGAAGTAGCAATGACACCCTCCATCATCTTCACTGAGAAGTACTATATAAATAGAACATGAGTACAATCAGAAATAAAAAATCCAGCATACCTAACAATTCCATGATTTCATATATTCTTCACAAAAATCAAAACTTTTGAATCCAAATTAATAGTTTGTAAGATTGGGTAGTTAAGCTTGTAAATTCATAACTTTAAAAATGTCCAAAGTGTCAAACTGCCTAAGAAAACACAAATACATTTACTAGTTTTCAGGATCACCAATTTTGTAATTATGCAAATCGGATACCAAATCAAAAGCATTCATTCTCCATATTTGAGTAGGTCAAGGGCTAAAAATTCGATGACAAGATTGAATTTTAGGTAGCCAATTAACCACCATGGTTAACTGGCCAGCGCTGACATGGTTAATGGTGCAAATGCCTCAAATATAAATATACACAACCGACGTTCATGGCATGCAATGAAATCAAAGAAGGGTTAAATTGAAAAATCAAAATCAAATTCAGATGACACAAACTCCAGAAATTAACTTTAATTACAACCAAGTAGGCCAAAAGCACCCAAAAATGCATACTTGACCAAAACCTGTAAAATGTCAGATATTCCCTTTTATTATTTGTTCACTAACACTATTCTCTATTCATCCATTTCTAATACCATAAATAATAGTAGGATCAAAACTTTCATTTCCACCTTCTTTATTCTTTTAGTTCTTGCACGAGGGAAAAAACTTTCAACTGCAAATTGCCCTGTTGTATTAAACATTCCATATCCAAGCTTCATTTCTTAAATGTATAAATGGCTGAAACGCCATGCCTTTTAATGTTTCCCACAAAAACATGTTTTTCTTCTTTAGAAAATACTTGCAGGACCATATGAATTTTAGGAAATATGAAGCTAGCATATCTCAAATCTCTGTCTGAGGAAGTGACTTTTAACCTGATGTATGGACTGTGTGTGCATTATTTAGTATCACAGGAAAGTTAAAAGAATAAATGAAAAAAGAGCTAGCCATTTTGATTTTCAAGATAATCAGTCACTTAGCATTACCTTTGCGAAAAATTAGGCGTTTTTTTCAAAAACCAATAGCTAATAACAATGGCTCTATTCATTGTTAGAGGGAACGCTATTTTTTTGGCAATGACAATATTTTGAGAAGACATCGCGTTCAATAACGAAACTTTTAAAAAAACGGAACAGAAGTTTGTTACCCACTCTATCTACCAAGAGAAGGGCTGTTGACCATCTAGAGCAGTGGTGGCCAATTAACCATCAAAAAATCATTCTTGCCCTGAATCCGGTAATTTACTGGCAACACCTAAATGACAGGGACAGTTTCAAAACAGCAAAACCACTAGATAAATGGAGTGCAGCTACCATGTGCACAAAGGCGAAATCTCCTTAAATCATGCAAAATGGAGAGATTTCTACAAAATCAATACGGCAACTAAAAGCCCCTTCAAACCAAGCACCCAAAATTTCCGATTAAAACAATATGCACTGACTGTGTTGGAGACAAAATAATCAATCCATCATGCTGACATTCCGTGGATTTAATTTTAGGACTTACCATGTTAACATATCTTTTTTAAATAATTTTTTTCAGTCAGGCAACTGTAACTTCAAAGGTCTATTAGCTATTTTGTGGTAATAAAGAACCAACAGAACAAATCTTTGCGTCAACTAAAAAGGTAAACTTACAGCTTCATTGATGGGTCCAAAAATCTCATCGACTTTTCCAATCTGAGTCTTGTTCTGCAAGTAGATAGGCGCATTGAAAAAGGGAACCTTCTCATTCGTGAGCTTTGTTACAGCATCTCCCTCGCATGCATGAACAAATGAAGCTACTTCTGCAAAGTAAAATACAATGCAGGAACTCAAAATCGTCAAGAACAAAGACCCTAAAAAAGAAAAACAGAACCCAGAAAAACGAGGCAGAACCCACATAGGAAAATCAAAACCCACAAAGGAAATCGGGATTTAAACATACCCACAACTTCAGCAGGCGGTCCTTCATCGCGAAATCCACCCCATCCACGGCCGCCTCCTCTTCCGCCTCCGCCTCTTCCACCCCCTCCACGACCGCCTCCTCTGAATCCACCTCTGCTTAAGGGAGGTCTCATTTTTGTGTGTTTTGGTGCAAGATTCGATCGATTTCGCCTGAGTTTCGCTGCCAATCTTCGATCTCGGCAGTAAGTTGCTTTGTTCAGGGTTTATCCAAGGTACAGGGTTTTAGGGAACTTTGCACAAATTTAGGGTTTTCCGAGGTGATGTATGTAAGATTCTTCGCAAACACAATGTTGGAGAGGTTTGTTGAAAATAGACGATCAATTTTTATTTTTATTTTTAAGTAAAACCAAACATTCTGGGTTGCCCACATTGTAAACCAAACACGGGCTTGGGAGCCCCTTTGGCGACTGCAACTGTCTTTGGAAATAAGCCTTTTTCATAAATGTTAAGATCTTGATTTGAATACCAAAGTACGGACTTGGAGCTACTTCTAGCATGGAGAGAAGTAAATGAGAGTATGATATACTTTGTTTAGAAATTTGTTAGGTAAGCCTTTGATTTGAAAGCTCTAAGTCATAGGTTCAATTTTAGTGGGGAATGCTGATTTTTAAAGTTCTAATGGAATAAGATATTAGTCTAGTGGTTATACTCTTGATTTGAAAGCTCCAATTCATAGGTTCAATTCTATTGAGCAATGTTGAGTTATAAAGTTCTAATTAGACTATATATCTTGAGGTGTACCTATATTATAATTATTTCAAGGTTCCAACACCCTATAAAGTTTTAATTGAACTATATATATTACAGTTCCCCACCCACACACCATCCCTTTAATTTACATGAGAGTATGACATACTTCATTTACAAAGTTGTTAGGATTTTGGATGCTTAATTTTTCTGTAATTACAACTTAATAGGAAATGTATAACATTATGTACAATGCTTTAAAAAACTAGTTTTTAGAAATGAGAATAATTACATATTTTTAGTTACAACATTGATGAGTGGCGAGGTACCCCTACACTCAACCATACGAATATGAGCGTTTCACGCGCGATTTGGTCGAACTCCAAGGACTAAGTTCTTACATGCCTTAATGGAATACTCAGGGTTAATCAATCATTGTCTTCCCAAACTTACTTGTACTGTCACAGTTGTATGGTTAAGTAAACTTGAGGTATGTGATTTTTTATAGCTTTTATCTTTTTAATGTCTTATGCTAATAAGGGAAGGTAAAGAGAACTAAGTGACTAACTTACATTAACTATTCACTAACTAAGTTCTAATTGTTCCTAACACTAGTATTCGTTCCCACTTGTCGTACACATCCTGAACCAGTGCAACACTGCTAGGATTACCAAACGCTAATCGTTACTAGGTTACCAAGCACTACACGCATGCTCGAAGAGGTCGTACTAAGTGTACTTAACCAAGAGAGTCAAAGGTTGAGAGAGAGATTAATTAACTAGTAAAGCATTAAACATTCAACAATAATTAATTACTAGTTAGCTTAATCCGTATGCTACAAGGTTTATCATAAAGTTTGTCTTTATTGCCATACACAAATGTGTGCTCAGGTACAATTTGCTCAAATAAAGATTTGTTCACTCTATGACTCTTACTACGGGCACACAAAAATTATTCTAACTCTAGAATGGTAAAACTACAAGAGTTTGGCTAAGGGTCTACGTCTAACTATGGGAAACAAAGGGCGTCGTCTCTTATTTATAAAAGATGAGGCAGGACATGATATCGTGTGGCGGATGTGATATCGCAACTCATCATACCCCCATGACTGAATAAAAACTTGTCCTCGAGTTCCTTACAAAATATTGGGAAGGTATGGGATTATTGACTTGAATGACACTAATGGTGAATGGGGTGACACATGAACGAATCATCATTACAATACATGGCAATATTAGTGTTCATGACCATAAGAGTGAACACTATACACATTTGACATCCAGCCTTATTTGGCAGTTGAGAGAGAAAAGAGAGAAAAGAAGAAGATGTGTTGCCACCGATGCCAAAATTGCACCTTCCGTTGTCCATCCATAACCATGCCATCAATCTTGTTCCTTGCATAACTATTCTAGCACCAGTCCATCCTAAGTGTTTCCTCCAGGTCTAGTCCATTGTTGTACGATTGCCATCTGCACACACAACATAGTCTCATATTAGCAAGGAATTGATACCCTGCCTCGATGCACGGTCCATTGGCTGAGTTGTGATATGGCTAATACAAATTCTAGAGGTATAACACTAGTGACTACCCAAGGTTTAGGGGTTAGGAGAAAATTGAAAAAATTGGACTAGGACCCCCATGACTAAGAGCAATCCTCCAGTAGTATTGAATGGAAAAAGATAAGGAATAAGAAAGATGGAGAAAAAAAAAACAACGACAACACCGATAAAATGGATGTTAGAGGTGGTAATGAACAAAATAGATAGTGATTACGAAAATGTTTAAGGGAAAGAAGTTAACTGATGCACCAAATAGGAATGCCAATGGGTGCTCCCCAAAGTAGGCCCATGCCCTTTATGCCCTAACAAACCTAGATTCAAAGAGTCCATAGGCTCTGGAAATGTCATTCGGAAGCAAGAGTTAAAGTCTTAACCACAAAAATTTACCAAAAAGACAACAATGCATCAACCAACATATAGACTACTAATACAACTGGCAATGAGGTGGAAAGTGGAGGAAGAATAATGGGAAGAAGAGAAGAGAATGGAATGGAGTCCCAAGAATAAGGTGGTGTACAGCCCCTTGTGTATTTATGGTTAATGTGACTTAGTAGATCTCATTCCAAATCTAGCCTCAAACAATCCACTTCCAGTGACTTCGCATTAATATACTTGGCCAATCCATCCACCTAAAGTAACAAGAATGCTTCCGCCAAAGAGTTACCACCATTCCGAGGAAAAAATGAGAAAGGGAAAAGCAGGAAGCAAGAAAGGGCCTTAGTTAGAGGGAACATGTTTGTTCAGTTCCATAACCAGTGCTTGTAGCCTAGATGATTATTTTGTCTAAGGGGTGTGCTTTGAATTCTCACTTTTTGTTTTTCTTTTTTTTTATGTGAGAACCACACCATGCAAAGACTTATTATTTTTATTAGCTTAGCTTCCCAATAATAGAGCAAGGTCAAAATGGTAAGGAAAAATCAAGAAGAAAACATCCAAGCACCCAAGAGAATGGTCAGCACAAATGCATCAAATCCCCTTGAAGTCACGCCCTTTTCAATCCTTGAGTCCTTCCTCAGTTTGAGAAATACCCAATCACTAATTCGCTAATAGTTTTATTATTAAAAAAGAGGCTATACTCTTCCACGCCAAGAGAGACCATAGAAATTCATGAATGCATGGATGACGTGGACTCATTGCCTATTATATCAAAAGAACCATACCTTAGTATCAACATTATAATTCCAAGGTAAAACCAAACATTAGCAATCAATAGAATACCATTCATACCACCATCAGGAGCACTTATTAGGTGACGAACCTAACAAAATAAACAAGAACACAAAGAAATGAAAAAGTATGAACAATGTTGTAAAAAAAAAAAAAAAAAGTTAAAGAAATTTGTAAAACAAAAAATTAAAAAGGAACTGAGGGCCTTAGTGATCAGCAGAGGTGGCCATCTCCCCCATGACTAAGTTGGAAGGAGGATATCCGAAATAGTAAGCAGGGTCATCCCTTCTTAGAGGCATTATGTGCACTAGCTGTCCTAAGTTCATGGAAGGGTTTAGTTTGTTGCACATTGACTAGTAATCTCTTATCAGGAGTCTCAGGTTTGTATATGGTCATGGCCCCTGAAGGAAAGGTTGTATGAATAATGTAAGGTCCTTTCCACAATGTTTGAAATTTTGTGCGTTGTGGCACATGTGTGGGGTTCCAGTAGAGAACCTTATCTCCTAGTTGGTATTTCATTTTTCAAATCTTCAAGTCATGATGTTGCTTGTTATATGCCTTGTGCAACTCATTTGATGATAGGGTAGCTAATCGATTTTCGTCTAGCACGTGTAAAGTTGCCAACCTTTGTTTTTGTGCTAGATCAAGATCGAGGTGGAGGTCACAAGCCATTGATAGTGTACGGAGCTTGGTTTGAATTGGAAGTGTTGGAAGCTTTCCATACACTAACTCATAGGGAGAGTAGCCTATAGGGAGTTTCCAAGTGGAGTGGTATGCCCAAAGAGCATCATTCAGCTTAGTGCCCCAATCTCACCTATACTTGCTAATTGTCCATGTCAATATTTTAGTGATCTCCCTGTTGGTGACCTCAGCTTGTCCGTTAGCTTGGGTGTGATAAGGTGTAGTCAATTTATGTTCAACCCCTAAGCGTTGCATTAATTTCTGAAAAGTTGCATCTATGAAATGTGTTCCGTTATCCGAAATAAGTGCACGTGGCACACCAAACCTATTTACAATTTTTTGTTGCACAAATTGTGCAGCTATAGATGATGTGCAGTCTGTAACAGTAGGTGCTTCAGCCCACTTTGTTAAATAGTCTACGGCAACTACAATGTAAGCTTTTCCATTGGACATTGGTTTAATGGGCCCCATAAAGTCTATTCCCCAAATGTTAAAGGGTTCTAATGGTTGAATCCATTGTTGTGGATCCTCCATTCTAGCAGTCATTTCCCCATCACATTGACAGCGCTCACAAAATTGGACAAACTAATGGGCATCCCAAAATAACGTTGGCCAGTAATATCCTACAAGCAGAATCTTAATAGCCGTTCATCTCCCTGCATAGTGATCCCCACAAGGGCCCTCATGAGCATCTTGGAGAACTCTCAGTTGGTCCACCTTGGGCACACACCATCAAACCAAGCCATCATGACAGACTTTGTAAAGTTATCCGTTGATCTCCATAAAGTACTTGGCTCTATGAAGAAACTGTTGTTTCTTCCTAAAGTCCAACTCCTATGGTGCTTGTTGAGTAAGGAGATAAATGAGAATGCTACTATACCAATTCGTCTCCGTGGGTTGGTTATTCACTACATCTGCAAAGAGGGCTTCATCAGGAAAATGATCAGACATTACATATTCATCCTCTTTGCTATCCCAGTGCAACTGAGATAAATGATCTGCAATTATGTTCTTGGCGCCCTTTCGATCAATCATCGTTAGATCAAACTCCTGTAGGATTACCAGCCACCGTATAATACGAGAGCTAACTGTTGCCTTGTTCATGAGGAACCGAATTGCACTATGGTTCATATGGATGCACACTTTGTAACCTAACACATAGTGCCTAAACATATCTAGTGCAAACACTACAACCATTAATTCTTTCTCTGTAGTTGTGTAGTTAAGTTGTGCACCAACAATACTTCTACTTGCATAGTGGATGTAGTAAGGGCGTTTTTGGTCATCTAACTATGTAAGTACAACTCCTAAAGCATAATTGGATGTGTCAATCATTATGTGGAACGGTCTGGACCAGTTAGGAGCTTGTAGAATGGGAGTTTCTACAAGCTTTTGTTTTAGAGCTTGGAATGCCCGTTCACATTCCTTGATCCACTCAAATGGCATGTCCTTCTTTGTTAGCTCTACCAACGGTTTGGCAACCTTGGAGAAGTTCTCAATGAATCTCCTATAGTAGTCAGTGTGTCCAAGGAATGACTGAATGCCTTTGACAATTTTTGGTTGCCAAGTGATTCCTTGGATGACCCTAATTTTATCTGGGTCTACCTCTATTCTTGCATGTGAAACTTTGTGCCCAAGTACTACACCTTCTTGGACCATTAAATGGCTTTTCTACTAGTTGAGCCTTAAATTAGTTTCTACACATCTTTTTAGCACTTGCTCTAGGCGGTCCAAGGCTTGATCAAAACTTGTTCCATAGGTGGAGAAGTCGTCCATAAATATTTCTACTATGTTCCCTATTTGTTGTTGGAATATTCTTAGAACTAGGTGTTGAAACATGGAAGGGGCATTGCACAAGCCAAACGGCATTTGTTTATATGCAAACATTCCCCAAGAACCAGTGAACGTTGTCTTGGCTTGGTCTTCTAGGGCTATCCGTATTTGGTTGTATCCACTATAGCCATCCAGAAAACTATAATAGCAATGCCTTGCTATGGTGTCTAAGACTTGTTTAACGAATGGCAACGGAAAATTATCCTTAAATGTTGCCATGTTCAGTAGCCTAAAATCTATGCACACCCTTCATTTGCCTCCCTTTTTTGGCATGATCACCAAAGGGCTAACCCATTCACTATCAGCAATGGAATATATGAACCCAACCTTACGAAGTTGTTCTATTTCTTCTTTTACTACTTGCTTCAATTTTGGGTTCAATCGCCTCTGCAGTTGTAGGGGTCAGTGTAAATCCTATGTTGGCATATCCTAGGATCTATTCCAATTAATTCGGGATATGACCAGGCAAAGGCTTTTGACCACTTATTTATCACTTTTAACAGTCTTTCTTTTTGTTTGGAAGCAAGTCTTGCATTGATGATGACCGGTTTTCCATTTTCGAGGATCATATATTCTAGACCGATGGGTAATGGTTTCAAATCTAGGGGCTCTTGTTTAAATTTTTCAGGAATTTCCAACTTTCCCCAGTTGATGTTTTCAAGATTAGGGTTTGGAAGTTGGCAGTAGACTTGCTCTAGTGTATATATGCTTTCAATGTAAGCACTAATTATTCCCTCAGTTAGTTCCATGCATGTTAGTGAGTTGCTCTCTTGATCAATTATTAACCATAGGGTGTCTTCTTGTCGTGTGGTTGCTGCATACAGGCACTTTTGTATATTGATGTCTTGTGCACACCGGTTGCATGTAGGTAATGCTAAACTTTGCACAACCCATGATTTCTATACGCAATTGCACCCTGTATCACTGTATGCGATGCATGGAACCTTCTTCTTCTCGATCTTTCCAAAAGTGTTCTTCTTGGATATTTCCAGGGAAAGATTGCGGATTCCTAGGCATGCATCTATAGTACTCAGCCATGCCCTTCCCATTATTATCGGGAAGTCCTCTTTACCGTTGTTTAATTGTATCACTAGGAAATCAACTGGGTATGACCACCCACACATAGTGGAAATGATGTCCTCCACCAATCCCAAGGGAACAATGATGGACTGGTCAGCCAGCTCTAGGTGAATATTGCTCTTTCTTAATGGAGGTAGGTTCTAGACTTTGTACATCTATTGTGATATTAAGTTGACTCTGGAACCTGAATCCAGAAGAGCTTTACATGGTTCATTCCCAATGACTTGGAGATAAATTAGAGGGCTTCTAGGATCAGAGAATTTCCTGGGAAGGTGTCCCACCTTAATCCAATCAGTAACGACATGTGTTAACATAACCGTATGCATTGAGCTAGGTGTTTGGTTTGAAGGGAGCTTTGAAGCCTTATTTGATGGAGAGGTGTTCAGAGGTTCAATTGCTTGTGGTTGTGAGGGCTTGGTTGGACTGTTGGTTCTGAAGAAAGGTCTTTTCTTTATAAGGTTGTCAGAGCCAACTACGGGCTGAGGATTCATAGCCCTTGTGGCATTGCATTGCTATGATTGAGTAGGGAGTTCCCCTTGCATTGCTGGAGCAGGTGGTAATGGAGCTATTAGTGTGAGAGTTGTAGATGGATTCGAAGGATGGTATGCTTGTGGGTTATCTCCCCTAGGAGAAGGATTTCTATAATACTCCCAAGCTTGGTAGTGATGTTGTGGTGTAATGTGACCAACAGAGTCATGTGGAGAGATTGGATGCTGCACGTAATACACATATGGATCTGGTTATCGGTAGGGGTATTGTTGCCTTGGTGGTGGCATCCCCCATGACTGTGGGTATTGCCACTATTGATGTTGCTCAACAGGTTGTGGTGGAGTTCCACTTGGATAATATGTTGAAGGTTGGTGAAACTGCCTTGGGTTACCTTGGGGATAAGGTAACCGTCGGGGTGCTTGCTTTTTATTAAGTCATGGGTTGAGTGCATACACCCCATACTCTTGTAGATGTGAGATCACTAGGCAACATCCCTTAGGATGGTCGTATTGGCATATCTCACATCCACCGTCATTATCCATGTCTAAATTCACAACCTCTTCGGTGATGGCCATTTTTCCCTTACCCTTGTTACGTGCGTTGTCCACTTCTCTCTTTTTCTTTTTGTCATGGTCACTACCTCGCTCCTTAGACTCCTCTACAATTTTAAGAATAGTTTTAAACCTACTATCCAGGGAGTCCCACATTTGATCTACCTTTGTCGATACTTCTGTTGTTAACTTTTGGAGCGGCAAAGTTTTTTGATTCACCATCTCTTCGAGTGGTGTCTCTTCTTCCTCCTCATAGAATCTCACTCCCCTTTTTCGAAGGGAAGGAACTCGGTTGTACTCTTCTGCACTTTCTCTCTTTCGTAGCTCATCTTCTTCTTTGGCTACTTGCTCTAGCAATCTACGAATTTGATGAGACCTAAGCTCTAATAATCTTCCTTGGGCATACATCCCAAGGGTTCTCCTTGTTTCATGCCTAAGTCCATCTACGAGATGGCGTAGTTGATCCTGCTGCGAATAACCATGGCTAGGGCAATGATGTAACAATGTGTAATAGCGACCCATGATAGCATCCCAAGGGTTCATGATTTTCTTGCTTCCATCCTTGGATTTGCTTTTGTAGGTTAGACACTCGTGAGTACGTTTAATACTTATCGTTGAATATTTCTAGCATTGTACTCCACCTCCGAATGGATTCCAGTTCTAAGGACCAATACCAACTTTCAGCTTCTTTCACTAGTGTCCTTGGGAACAACTTCAATTTTTGCCATTCGTTTTCTATGTTCTGCAAGGCACATGCATCGTGGAATGCTTGTCAATGATTTTGAGGATCAATGTTGTATCCCCCTTCAAATTGTGGGATGTTGTTCATGTCTAACCTCTTGATCCTACTATCCTTTTGGTGCCTTGTGGGAACTCTTACGGCCTCCGTTATATCTAGCATGCTTCTAGTTGCAAGTAGGGGTTCTTTGTGGTCATCTCGTTCATAGCATCTATGGTGTCTATGCGGTTTCCTACTCTCCCTTCTTCTATGCCTTAATTCCTTAGAGTACCCTCGTCCTACTTCTCGACTGTCTCATTGATGTTTTTCACTTTGTTTCCCTTTATCCTCATGATTGGTTTCCTTATGGCTACGTTTGAACACTGAAGGAGAGGGTGAATGTGACGATGAAGGTGAAGAAGAAGGAGAACCATTGCCATGATGATGTTTTCTACCTTCTCTTCCATGGTCTCGGCCTTGATCGTGATCACAATCAGAATGTCCACCTTATCATGTGTTCGTGATCCCTCATTGAACACTTTGTGTTCGTGGGTATTAGAATCGGGGTTGTGAATCGTGGAGTGGAGGTTCTGATACACCACCTCTTGACCATCGTTAGGAGGGGGAACATCGTTTGGTGGGGAACCTATTGAAGCAGGTTCACCACCCCCAATTTCACTTAAGACTTACAGAGCATTATGGGGCCATTTATCCTTTAAGGATGTGTGGTAACTCTCCCATTACAAGTCCCTTTGGTGTTGCACTTGTGTGGGATGATAGTCCCTTGTGTCATGATCACACGTAATGTATTTCGCATATAAAAGTAGCATGCCTATTCATGTGAGAGCACGAAGGAGCATGTTGGGGACTAATCGGTCTAGAGGCAACACTATGTTACCCTCCAAGTCTCTCCAATGCAGTTGTTCATCTTGGTGGAGAATAAAGGTAAAATCAAGTACATACTCATTGTGATGAGTATATACCACATGAAACTGTTAAGGAACTGGCAAATCTTGGTTATGTGTATTATGCCACCGACTGTCTCTTGTGTTAGTCCTAGGCGATGAAATGCTCTTATGTGAAGAAGAAGACATTTTGTCTTGTTCGGTATGCGATTTACCATTGTCTTATCTTTTCTTGATTAATCCTAAGGGTTCATTCTAGCATTCCAATGATATGGATGATTTCCTATGTTCTACATAGTGCACAAACAACTAAGTCCCTGGCAACGGTGCCAATGATGAGTGGCGAGGTACCCCTACACTCAACCATACGAATTT
>MNCI01007088.1:107386-139247 GCA_015680685.1 Gnetum montanum
GTGCTAATTGTTCCTAACACCAATATCCATTCCCACTTGCCGTACACATCCTGAACCAGTGCAACGTTGCTAGGATTACCAAACGCTAGTCATTACTAGGTTACCAAGCGCTACACGCATGCTCGAAGTGATCGTACTGAGTGTACTTAACTAAGAGAGTCAAAGGTTGAGAGAGAGATTAATTAACTAGGAAAGCATTAAACATTTAACAATAATTAATTACTAATTAGCTTAATCCATATGCTGCAAGGTTTATCATAAAGTTCATCTTTATTACCATACACAAATGTGTGCTCAGGTATAATTTGCTCGAATAAAGATCTGTTCACTCTATGACTCCTACTATGGGCACATAGAAATTATTCTAACTCTGGAGTGGTAAAACTGCAAGAGTTTGGCTAAGGGTCTACGTCTAACTATGGAAAACAAAGGGTGCCACCTCTTACTTATAAAAGATGAGGTAGGACACAATATCACGTACGCGATATTGCATGGCGGATGCAATATCGCATACGCAATATCGTGGCTCATCAAATTACAAGCATCACACTATGGGCATGCACTTGGGAAAAGAACTGAAAACTAACTAAAAACTGACAAAGAGGCTCAACCCTAAAGACGTACCAAAAAGATTCCTTCACTGTGTGCCTGAATGCTATATTTATAGGTTGACATAGGAATCATGATATCGTATCCAGGCTACGATATCGCATTCCTGATATCGTGTACCCAATATTGGGACTTGGCAAACCATGATTCATCATACCCCCACAACTAAATAAAAACTTATGCTTGAGTCAAACAAAATGAGGAACAAGTTCATTTAATTACATAATGGATAGGTATGGGATTATGAACTATGGATTCCTTCATGCCGTAGTGTGGGACTAGACAAAACAAAATTGGGACACCAACACAAAATACAAAATTGTTTAGAACTCATGTGGTTCTTGGTGGCAGTTTCTCCTCCGTGGGCTTCTTCCCCTTATCCTGTGCTCCAGGCTTTGGAAATAGATACTTCTGAAGGAGTGCCTGAAGTTTCTCTTCCTCTGTCTAGGGATCATGTGTCGTCCATGCTAATGTTCTAATGTTTGATGGAGTCAGCACCTCCCATGGACACAGTAGTTGTAGGAAAATTTGATTAGCTTTGATGTACCATGCTGCAAACAACCATCTTTTCTCCACATAGGCTCTAGCTTTGTCTCTAAATTCTTGATAATCTATGAACCATCGAGCTAAGTCTACTACAACATCCTTTTAACCTTGGTAGCTAGCTTTTATCACCTCTAGTTCAAAATTTGCTACCTCCAATTTCTACAATGTCTTTTTGTGTTTAGTAAACTTTGTTTCATATTTGGCATAGGTGGTAGATACCTACTTTTCCAACTCAGACCTTGGGCATCCTACTATTAACATAGCCAAGTTGGCATACTGTAGGTTTGCCAACTCCATGTATTCTGTGAGATCCTAGATCTACAAGTCCTAAATCTTTAATTATGCTTGGTGGATGAAGGTGTAAGTGTCCAATATGGCCCACCAGTCAGTTCTTTGAGCACTGAAAGACTTGATGTGGGTCTTAGCCATATGAATCTCTTTTTCAGTGATCTCCTTATACATTCCCACCTAATCTCAGAAATGCTCCTTTAATTTTTCATGTCACTTAGCTTTGTTTTTCCACACACTTATTTCAATGGTTGTCTTCTGATAGATCACACATACCTCCTCCATTGAGAGGGTCCTATTCTCTCTAGCTAAGCAACTTATGTCTTGGTTGACTCTTATTAGTTGTTCTTGCATTTGCTAAAAACTTCTCTCGAGAACATTCTTTTATTTTTTAATTATTTTCAACCAAATGTTTTTGGTAGCAAGGAGTTTATTTCCTTCCTGTAAGGCTTTGAGTGCTTTTACATGTGCATATGTTTGAGCCTGTGCTTTTGAAGCATCCTAGTCAACCTTCTCCATTTCCATTGCCACCCTTTTATTCTCCTCTAATAATTTATTTAGTTGCTTTTTCCTAAATAATTCTATCTAATCGATTGGAATAAGTTAGAACAGATCCCGATGTTTAGCTTGTAGGGCAATGAACTTTTCCTAGAGTCTTCTCAATCCATCTTTTGCATGTTCGGCTTTAACCTTAGCCATAAGTAGCTTTTTGTTCATGGAAATGAGGTCTAATTATGTTGCTGTGACATCTTGGGAGATGTCAAATAAGGACATCATTACTTGTCCTATTTGCAGCAAACGATCTAGAGCATCCTCATGTTTTGCAGGAGTCATCAAGGGACTAGTAAGAACTTGAGCATCGTGTGCTCCTATGAAATCCGTCGATGGCATAAAAAGGATGTTAAATGACTCTTTGATGTGGTCTGTGACCACTTCTGCTACTTCAACTACATCCTGGTGTTGCATGACCACCACTATGGCACCTTCACTAGTTTCTAATTGTACTTGAAATGATGCAGCATTCCAAGAAATTTATTGTGACCAATGCGACTCCCCTCCTCATGTTTGTCTTGAGACCTCACCCCTTACATGATCAATTGAGATGGTGGGCTGTATGGCATCATTGATCACCTTGAAGAGATTGGCCTCATTGCAACTTCCCCAACTGACTATTTCTACGATGGCCCTGAGATGGCTCATCGATGGTCAGTAATCTTACGACGGAAATGGCAGTTAGTCCTGCTGGTCCGTGGGCTATGTGCTAGGCCCTACTTCTTGTTGTTGACTAAGCCTTGTGTTTAGAAGTTGACTAGGCCCTACTATTTGAGGTGTAGTGGCCCAAACCATCTACTCCTATTCATGCTCCAGTGTCTCACCAACATCTTTTCTTAGTGCTGGTGGCTTTAGTAATTTAGCATATGAAGCATTTTGAGCCTTTCTGAGGACATCATTACTATACCTTAGGATTCCAGCATGCCATCATAGCTTCCTGATTAGACATGAAAAGGGCAATGCAAACTTTCTTGTCTTGCATTGTTCAAACCGCCTTAATATTTCTATTAGATACAAATGGGGCAAATTAGCATCAACCTTGCCCATCAAGATTGCACTTCCTCTAGCCACATAGGTAGAGATCCTATTTAGCCCTTCATTGGAAAGATGTGATAGGTGCCAATTTTAAAATAAATTCTCTCTTCAAGGATCAGTTCTCCATATGTTTTGTCTTCTTTGCCATATGTCCTCTTTAGCCTTACTTTTCTTGCATCACCATCAAAGCGAGTAGACAAATGAGCAACTTTGGGCCTTGCATTCAGAAGATTCAGAACTTCTGCAATAGCCTTCATGGAGAAATCAACTGAAATTTCACCAATGTCAATGGTGGTGCCTTCCTCTTTATTATGCCAAAATTTATAAGTTTCCCCCAAATACCATTCTCCACTTTCCAAGAGGACAGACCATAGTGGAGATCCCTTGAGTTGATCTTTAATTAGGTCAGGGGTGAATTTGGTAAAAGGTCCAAAATTAAGTTCCATGATCACTGCAACAGATGTAGACCTTTCTCAAATGGCCTAAATGCATTCTAGGGACAACGTGAGATGTTGTCCCTATTCAGGTGCCTTGCCTTCTCCACCTTTTGCTTGACTGGATTGTGCAGTAATAGGGGTTTTTTTATGGATGCTAAACAATTGTACCTCCTGTTCTGCATGTTTTGCTGGAGGTCCTTAGCCTTTGCCTCTTCTCAAATGTTTGGATGCATCTTGAGAAGGTCCTCCCCATTGTCCTCATTTAGGGGCCATCTGTAATCACACAAAGATAGATTATTAGTAAGGTTATTTAAAGAAGTTCAATTATCTCATACCTTACTCATTACCTTTAATAAATTTTGAATTCTTGCTTAATGTGATTTTAGAGTTATAAATTTTCAAGGAAATTTCCCTAAAAGTTTTAATGTTGGGCCTGATTTGCTCAGGTGATTCCAACAATAATTTACATGATTTGGATGAAAGAAGAAAATTAGTTTGGCATGAGTTCTTAACATTTCTTAATATTACTTACCTCTATGATATCCTTTGGGTGATAGCAAATTTTGAAAAAGTTATGTGCAAATTCTACCATACCCCTCCCCCACAACTGAGTTAAACACTCTGGGGTTAAGTAGGTTAGATCAGAAGGGAAATCAAAGCATTAACAAGCGAGATATTGATGGTTAAATGTTAGACTCAGAAAGCATGAAAAATTGTGGAAGAAAATTGCAACAAATCCCCTCACATCAATAGTTGAAAATGACTTTTATGCGTGTGGGGGGCCCATATATATAGGTTTTGTGGATGTGATATCGCATACACGATAACACAGACCTGATATCGCGTCGAACCCAATACTGGGTACTCGATATTGCATTCGATCCCAAATAGGATACTTAGTAAAATTAATAAATTTTTAAGTATTCACAGCCAAAAATGAAGGATTTGAGGTAGATTTAAAAGATCTGGGGTAATGTTAAGTGGACATTAAGGCAACAAAAGTGTAATGAAGTGGAATTATATAATTGAGTTCTTAAGTAGGGTGAGGAAAAAGGACATGTAGTGGTGCAAAGGAATGTTTGGTTGAAATAATGATAAAGGAAAGAATAAATTTGACAATGTAGTACTTGGAGGATATAAGATGATGTGGTGGTGTGCAACAAGTACAAATTACAAAAGGCACACAAGTGGATCCTCCCCAAAGCAGGTTCCAACCTATCATGCCCTTGCGTAACCATACCTTAAAATGTCTGTAGGCACTAGAAGGGTTAAATGCAATTCACACCGATGCAACAAAACACACACATGTTAAATACAACCGTGATGAGGTATGAATTCCAAGCCACACAAGGGATAAGTTAGAAATAATTGGACAATGGGATGAGATGAATGGTAGAAGGGATTGCAGAGATCAGGACATGAGGTAACTTACCCTAGGCATAATGAATTCAAAGTGTTTTGCATGATTAAGGTACCATTAGCCTTTCGCTCCAAGATCACAACCAAGTACATACCTCTAATCAACGACATCGCATTGTTTCATCCTAATGATAGACAAACATAAGAGCATCACAATAGCAAGGTGTACAATCACTTGGCGTTTTGCGCAAGGGAGGAGTGATTTGAATTGTCTACAACACATTTTTCTTGATTTTTTAATTTTTTAATTTTTCTCTTTTTTGTCATTCTTCTTTCTTTTCTTTTTCTTCTTCTAGCCACCTTGGCACTTTGTCTTTTCTATAGGTGATCCGAAGAAGCTACCAACCTTCAGACATGGGTGCATGTCTTTCCAGTGGAACCCTCTAGAATAGCATTGAGTTCCTTTATTAAGTGCCTTTATCACAACTCCTACTCCCATTATTCATTAGATCTACAAGGATCTTAGTACAACCAAGCTGCATGATAGCACATACAGAGGTCACCAAAGAGAATCCACAAGTCCCCTTGATATCACATCCTCACCATTCCCTCTTAGTTCCTCACTCTTCGCTTTGGGCATAATGAGTACAAAGCTACTTTAAATTTTAATGATAATAAGAATATCATTGTACCCAAAGTAGAACCTCTTATTAATAGAATGGGTGGGTGGATGTTGTGGGCTCACTATCCAAATAATTAGTCCGTTGTGACTCGATAGCATAGAACAACACCTCAACCGATAGGTCACATGAGTATTTTATCCATAGATGAGATCACCCTTAAAAAGATAAAATGAAAAATTGAAAAATGAAAAATTAGAAAACAAAAAATTGTAAAACCAAAGAAAAGGAAAAACATTTACTAATTCTACTTGTTAGAATGGGGGATAACCCCCATGACTAAACCTTGAATCATGGAGAGAATTAATAAATGGAAAGTTTGGATCTATGCATGTTGGAAATATTGGGGTCTGGTCATATCCAAACCACTGGGTGTCTTTTGGTGTGGTGATAAGAATGTATCCAAATTGCGATTCACAAACTTGATTAAAGTAGGTATAGTGGGGTAGACTATAAGATGTGGTTATGTGATAAGAGGCTAACTCACTATGGCACCCATGACCATAAGATGGTATGCAAGGATTGATATGTCTTCCCACATTGTTATATTCATTGGGCTGTGTGGTTGTTGGAGTGTTAATTAGTGGCTTGAATAAGGTAACATGAGGCATTGAGTTTGAAGAGGAAGGTGCATCACAGTGCTAGGTTTGTGCTAAGTTGGAGGAGGCAATGGTTTTAGAACTATGCTATCTCTTTCTATAGCCATGCCAAAAGAAAGGATGCTTCCGACGTTGTGGAGGATATCCACTGCTATTGATAGTAGCAACACAAGTAATGCTCATGGGTTGGTTCTGTGGTGCAAAACCTTCTAGTACAACTAGTGGCGATGTAGAAGGAGATGAAGGATGAGAATATTAAGAGCAAGGAGAAGTGTAAGAAGCATGAGCTTGGGATCTCATGGGAGAGGACATGGGTTGATGATACTCGAGAGAATGATAACGATGAGATGAAGTAGAGAATGTCGATCCAGTTGGAGAAATAAGGTGTTGAACATAATAAGCACTTGGTGTTGGGGCATACAAAGGTTGAGGCCAGTTTGGCGATGTTCTCCCCCACGATTGGTCATTTTGTCACTACGATTGAGCATAATACTTTTGTAAAAAATCTAGATGTAGCATTCTTCCCCAATGCTCATGTAGATGTGATAAGATTAGGCATTGGCCCTTGGGGTGATCATACGGGCAAACATTGCATTGGTACTTCTAATTTACAGTTGAGTCCCTATCCTTGTTTTCTTCAGCCCTTCTTTCTAATTATCAAATGGTGTTCTGTCCTATTTCTAAGTTGGACATCCTTTGTTTGTTCTGGTTGTCAAAGTGATCTTGCGTGGTTCTACCTCTAATAATGTTTGCATATTCTCCACCTTTTTAATGTACCCACTCCGTCATCTTATTAATCTTTGCCTCAATTTCATTTAGTGATTTTAGTATTGGCAAAGATGGAGATGGTTCCACCTCCTCAAGATGATTTGATTTCTCCTCTTCATGATTATGGAGCTTCATTACTTTACGAGTTTGGTCTTGCTGAGATCTTTCAATGTTCTCCCATTTGGCTATTTCTCCTTCTTCTTTTGCTCCCTACTTAATAATCTCTTGGAATTGGTGGGTTCGTAGTTCATATAGTTGACTTGGGGCATACATCCCTAGGGTTTCCCTTGTTTCATTATGGAGCCCATCCATGATGTGATACATTAGCCTTTCCTTAGAGAACCCATAGCTTGGGCAGTTATTTAATAGTGAGTAATATCTTTCTAAGGCCATGTCCAAGGGTTCATGTTGCCCTTGTTTCCACTCTTGGATTTGTCTTCTCAAGGCTGACACTCTTGCACAGGTTTGATATCTTTCATTAAAGAGTTCTACCATTGTGGGCCAATGGTGATTTCAACTTTAAAGACCTGTACCATACTTGTTCTTGACCAAAAAGTGTCATAGGAAAGAGCTTAAGTCTTTGCCACCCATTATCAATGTTGTTCCATGCACAGGCATCATAGAAGCCTTTTAAATGGTGTTGCAAATCTAAATCATAGCCTGCTAAGAACTTGGGAAAGTTGTTTAAATCAAGCCTGGGTAGATGGCTTTCCTTGCGATTCCTGTGGGATATTTGAACAACCTCTGTTATATGCATTAGGCTCTTAGTGGCCAGTAGGGGTTCATCATCACTAAATAGGTTGTAAGTTCATGAGTTGAGATGATGTTGTCTATGTTCATGTTGGCATTCCTGATTTTGCCTGTGGGTTCGATTTTTATTACTACGCTGACCCCTTGAGGAATAGTCATTTGTGCCACTACTTGACATTGAAAGAGCATAGGAACAGAGAGAACTAGAAGACTTGTCATGACTTTTGTAAGTCTCCCAATCATCCCTTGATGTACTCTTGCTAACCACTGAGAAGGTCTTAGGCCTTATGGGCCCGCTTATTCTGGGAGATGTCCCATCCTGGCTAAAGATGTTAGAGTTGGATGTCAAGAGTCCTTGAGTATTGTTGGGGTGTCCATGAACATATGAAACTCTTGCATAAGATTGCGTACTCCAATCTTCTTCTTCATCATAAATTTCATTGGTTCTCCAATGAATTACCTTGTTAGTTGTTGCATTATTGTTGTCCTCTGAGAGAGACATTGTCATGAATTGTGTGTGACTCAATTGAATTTAATTTCTTTGTTTGAAAGATATATTATGAATACCTTGTTACAGTGCTCTTGTATGATATAACTAATCTAGATAACTAGCACTATCCCTAGCAACAGTGCCAATGATGAATGGTGAGGTACCCCTATGCTCAACTATACGAATATGAGTGTGTACATGTGATTCGATCAAACTCTGTGGAGGGACTAGTTGTGGCACCTAGATAGTTATACATTGATCACAATTCGTTGTCTTCCCACTTGGACTAGTATTTGCTTTGTCACATATGGTTTAGTCCAGAGTGAGGTGTATGATGCAATTTCTAATACTAGGCTACTCCTAAAGACAATGAACAATAACTTTATTAAGCTAATAAGCAACAGGAAATAGAATCTAAGCTAGCCTAAGTGCAATGAGCATTCGTCCTTAATCATTCATACACATCTTGGACTTCGTGTACTACTTCTAGGATTACCAAGCACACATTACTCAAAGGACTACTAAATACACTACTAGGTTACCATGTAGTTATACTTAAATGTTCGTGATTAAGATGTACTCATTCTGCGTTAATAATAGGAATAGTAAATGACACTAAAAAATATTAACTAAGAAAAATAATAAATAATTAACAATTAAAACAAGTAAAAGCTAAGTGAATGCTACGATGATGGAGTAATCTTGATCTTTATTGCTAGTTGTGTGTGTGTCCAAGTACGTCACACTTGAACAAAGGTTTTGTACAATTACAAGCATCACACTATAGGCATGTACTTGGGAAAAGAACTGAAAACTAACTAAAAACTAACAAAGAGACTTGACCCTAAAGACTTACCAAAAGGAATCCTTCATTGTGTGCTTGAATGCTATATTTATAGGCTGACACAGGAATCACGATGTCGTGTATATGATATCATATCTAGGATGCAATATTACGTACCCAATATCGGGGCCTGGCAAACTATGATTCATCAATTGCACTAGCAATCTAGTTGAATTCCATGGACTTGGGCCCTAAATGCACCTATGGGCAAAGGTAATGATTTAAATATGTGATCATTGTCTTTTTGGCTTTCACTTATGTAAGCTCAAGCATATGGTTAAGTGTAAGACAAGGTATGTGATATTTATTTATATTTTATATTTTTATATATTTAATCCTAAGCATTGAAGTAAAGATAAATGGTTGGTAAATTAACTATTTAACTATCTAATGGTTCTAAGCTAACTAGCCTAACATAAGTATCTAGGCCCACTTTCCATACACATCTTGAACTTGTATCAATGCTACTAGATTACCAAGTACCTATTAGGTGTACCAAATAGCCACTACTAGGATCACCAGGGTATGCTTAAAGCAGTCATCCTTATGTGTGGTTTACTGAAAGCAATAATCGATTAAGAACATAAATGTAAATTGCAAGAATAATAAAGTGCATGAAAGTAAAACATTAATCTATTCAAAGTGCTTCAAGGAGTTCCAAGAATCTCATCTTTATTGCCATCACATCAAAGTGTTTAGGTACAGTGATGCTTGAATAAAGATCCATACACTCCTTGAAGTCCTACTGTGGGCATTCAGAAATTATTCTAACTTTGGGTTAACAAAACTATAAGAGTTCAGCTAAGTTAGTAACATAATGTTCCCCAATACATGGTAGGAGTCTCATATTTATAGGCATTTATTATAATTGTGACATCACATTTATGACATAGCAAATGCAATGTAGTAGGGGATGCTACATCATAGATAAGTTGTAGTAGGGGATGCTACATCGTAGATGCATTGCAGTAGGTGATGCTACAATGGAGATGCAGCGTAGCATCTATGACATTGTAGATGAGACATATTAGCCATTTCATGCTCTATCATACCCCCATAACTCACCAAAAACTCATCCTTGAGTGAACAAAAGTAGGATCAAACCTCTTACAAATTGGAAAGGTATGGGATTATTGACCAACAAACTCTAACTAATTGACTTTGAGTGTCAAATTTTATGGGATTACAACAATTACAAAAATGGGTCTCTTGAACAACAAAATAAAACACCCTTACAAAAATGAATAGCCAAGGTCCTTTGATTATTGAAGATGAAGAGAAGATCAAATAGTGCCATGAGGCGGAGGCTCTTAGAGTGCGGGAGGACCTTCACTAGGCTAAAACACATGTGTTGGTGGTAGTGGAGGCTAAGGCTATCCTGCTATGAGTGGAAGATGGAAAGAATCTAGTAATGTCTTCATCTTCTCCTCCTTGCTCCATGGGTCATGTATAGTCCATAGAGCTTCATCGATATGGGCTAGCATAAGGATGTCCCACAAATAGGACATTGCAGGGAATAGCTCCTTGATGTTGACAAACCACGCTGCAAATTGTTTACATTCAATGTCAAACATCTATAATAGGTTCTACAATTCATGGTAGTCATTCATCCTTTTGGCTATGGGATATGAAATCTAACCATCCAAACCTAGAAGAATGCAAGTGGATCCTCCCCAAAGTAGGCTCATGCCTAGGATGACCTTGCATGTCCTCATACCAAGGAGCTTCTAGGCCATGAGGATGATTAATGGCCTTGGATTGTTAGAAATCGAATCACACAAAAAACCATCAAAGAATCAACACATACCAAAATGGGTACACTGGGTAATCATGATAGAGGGCAATGAGGTGATAAATGGATAAAATTGAGGAGGAGTGAGAGAATGGGATGGAGTTCCTCAGTCTAGTCACATGAAATTCTTTGTGGAGTGTGTGATTAAGGTGACCCAATAGTGTTCCATCCTTAGGTGGAATTAAGACCATCCACTGTCAATGACTTCGCATTGTTACATTGAGATCATTCGATCCCCCAGAGCTCATGAACATTCCCAAAGATCACTCACCATTCCAAATAGAGAAGAAAAGAGAAACAAGAAGTGAAGAGGGCCTTAGTTAGGGGGACACCATCAGGCATGGACAACATGTCTTTCCAGCCCTATAACTAGTGCTTATAGCCCATTATTTTGTCTAAGGTGTGTGCTTTGAATTCCCATGTTTTTTTGTCACGAAAACCACACCATGCAAAGACATTATTTCCTATTATTGGTTGATGTTATGAATGGTGAGCAATCAATCAGAATACCCATAAGCCTCTAGGTAGTAGGCAAGTATAAAAGCTAAAAAATCCCCTTGAAGTCACACCCTTGTCAATTTCATTTGATTCATGCTAAGTCTAGAAGGTATCAAGCCCACTAATTCTTTTCAAAGTTGTTATTAAGAAAGGACCTCATGCTTCCAAAATGATAGAACACCATGGAGTTTAAGTGGAATGGGTGGATGTCATGACCTCACTACCTAATATCATGAGAAACCCAATGTTTCATTAATCAATGCCAAAATTCAATGATGAAATCCAATCACTAAGCAATCAATTTAATAAGATAATTTAATTAACCACCATTAATTAGTAGTTGGTTGCAACACCAAAGTCCTTATGGCAATAAAGAAAAATGATAGATAAAACATGTCAAAATAAAGTAAAATATAAAAGAAAATGTAAAATATTCAAGAAAATGAGAAATGTAAAACAGTGTAAAACAAAAACTTCAAAAACTGAGGAGCCACTTATAGGCTATTAGCATGCATGGCCATTTCCCCCATAACTAAGTTGGCAAGGAGAGATCCAAAAAATTGAGCGTTCTTGGCCATCAATTGAGACATCATTGCCACCAATTATTCTTGTTTCTAGGAAAGGCTTAAGTTGTTGGATGTTGACTAATAACCTCTTATTTGGGCTAGTAGGATGGTATATCATAATGGACCTAGAAGGGAAAGTTTCATATATAATGTAAGGGCCCTCCCATAGCATTTGAAATTTTTTATGTTAAGGTACATGCATGGGGTTCCTGTAGAGCACCTTATCTCTTAGTTAAAAATTTACTTTCCTTATTCAAAGGTCATGACATTGCTTGTTATGTGCCTTGTGCACTTCATTCAATGACAAGGCCACCAATCTATTCTCATCTAGCATGTTGAGATTCATTAGTCATTCTTGTTGGGCTAAACTTAGGTCTAGGTTTAGGTCACAAGCCATTGAAAGTGTTTGGAGCTCAGCTTGAATGAAAAGAGTTAGAAGTTTCTCATACACTAACTCATAAGGAGAATACCCAATAGGAAGTTTCTAGGTCAAAGGATATGTCCAAAGAGCATTGTTGAGTTTATTACTCTAGGCCTTCCTATATTTAGTAACTATTTGTGTTAGTATTTTGGCAATTTCCCTATTGGTGACCTTAGCTTGACCATTGGCCTAGGGGTGATATGGAGTTGTTAATTTATGTTTGACCCCTAAGCATTGCATGAGCTTTTGAAAAGTGGCACTAGTAAAATGCATTTCATTATTTGAAATTAGTGCCCGTGGCATACCAAACCTATTTACAACATTTTGTTGTACACACTATGCCATCGTAGAGAGTGAACAATCAGTGACAGTAGTGGCTTCAACCCACTTGGTGCAATAGTCAATTGTGATGATGATGTAGGCCTTTCTGTTTAATATGGGGTTGATGGTCTCCATGAAATTAATCCCCCAAAGATTAAAAGACTCAATGGTTTGATCCATTGTTGAGGCCCTTCCATTCATGCAATCATCCCCCCATCATGTTGGCATTAGTCACGGGAACGAAAGAAATGATGGACATCCCTGAAGATTGTAGGCCAATAATAGCCTGCCATGAGGATCTTAATGGTTGTTCTCCTCCTAGTATAGTGGCCTTCACAAGGGCCTTTGTGTGCATCTTAGAGGACTTAAAGTTGATCTGCATCAAGGAAAAATCATCATACCAGGCCACCTACATAAATCTTGTAGAGATTATCATTGATTTGCATGAAGTGTTTAGCCTGATGAAGAAACTATTACTTCTTCTTGTGCTCCCATTCCTATGGCATCTCCTGTATGAGTAGATAGGAGAGGATGTTATCATACCAATTTATTTCCTTGGGATTTTGAGCATTAACAATGCCAACAAAGAGGATTTCATTAGGAATTGATTAGACAATGGGTCTTCATACTCTTTGTCATCCCATCGTAACCAAGATAAGTGGTCAGCCACCATATTCTTGGTCCCCTTTCAGTCAACCATTGTTAAATTGAACTCCTGAAGGATCACCAATCACCATATGACATGAAGACTTACTGTTGGCTTGTTCATTAAGAATCGAATGGCATTGTGGTTGGTGTGCACAAAAACTTTGTATCTAAGCACATAGTACCTAAATTTTTCCAATGCATACACCATTGGCATGAGCTCATTTTCAATGGTGGTGTAGTTTAATTAAGCATCCAAAATGCTTCTTCTTGCACAATGGATGTAGTATGGATGTTTCTAATTATCCATCTATGTAAGCATAGCTCCCAAGGCATAATTCAATGTGTCCATCATGATGTGGAATGATCTGGATCAATCTAGTGCTCATAGAATTGGAGTTTTCACAAGTTTCTACTTCAATTGCCGGAATGCATGCTCGTATTCCTTGGTCCAGATGAATGGTGCATCTTTCTTTTTAAGCTCTACCAATGACTTGATGATCTTTGAGAAGTTCTCAATGAAGCACCTATAGTAATCGATGTGTCCAAGGAATGACCTCACATCTTTCACCATTTTTAGTTGTTTGGTTATTCCTTGGATGACCCTTATTTTCTCTAGGTCGACCTCAATCCCTTTGTTTGAGATTCGATGCCCTAAAGCAATGCCCTCTTGGATCATTAGGTGGCTCTTTTACCAATTGAGCCTTAGGTTTATCTCCACACATAATTGAAGCACTTACTCAAGGTGATTTAAGACTTGCTCAAAGGTAGCCTTGTAGGTGGAGAAGTCATCCATGAAGACTTATATCTTGCTACTGATCTATTGTTGGAAGATGCTTAGGACCAATCGTTAGAATGTGGTAAAAGCATTGCACAGGCCAAAAGACATCTTTCTATATGCAAAAGTTCCCCAAGGACTTGTCAATGTTGTCTTGGCCTAGTTCTCTGGTGCAATCTAGATTTGGTTATAGCCACTATAACCATCCAAAAATTTGTAGTAACAATGCCTTGCAATGGTATTAAGCACTTGGTCCACAAATGGCAATAGGAAATGATCTTTGTAACTTGCCATATTTAACAATTGAAAGTCTATATAGGCTCTGCACTTTCCTCCTTTCTTTAGTACCATAATAAGCAAGCTAATCCACTTACTATTTGCAATGGGATAAATGAACCCTACCTTGAGGAGTTGTTCAATCTTCTCCTTGATGATTTGCTTAAGTTCCAATTCAAGTGTCTTTGTGGCTACCTTTTTGGCTTGATGGAGAAGTCTATATAAATTCTCTATTGGCATATCCTAGGATAATTCTTGTTAGCTCATGATATGACTAGGCAAAGGCTATTGGCCATTTGTTCATAACTTTGAATAGTTTTCTCTTCTATTTAGGAGCAAGTGTAGCATTGATAATTACTAGCTTATCATTATTCAGAAATACATACTCCATTCCTACTAATAAAGACTTTAACATAAGGGGCTCTTGCTTGAAAGTTTCAGGGATATCCAACTCTCCCCAATTGATCTTGCTTTGTGCATTAAAGAGTTGGTGATAGAGCTACTTCAATTTATCCATGCTTTCAATATAGTAGCTAGTGAGGCTCTTAGTTGGTTCCATGCGTATTATTGATCTAGCCTCATTTTCTATTATTAGCCACTATGTACCTTCCTACCTAGGCACCTTTGAATTTTTGTCATCTTTTCACACTAATTGCATGCTTGAAGTGATGCACCTTTGATGGTCCATAATCTTTGCATGTAGTGGCACCCTGTGTCACTATACACAATGCATGAAACTCTCTTCTTCTCAATCTTGCCAAATTCATTTTTCTTGGAAATCTCCAAGGAAATGTCTCAAATCCCCGTTCTAGCATTAATGGTGCTCAACCATGCTCTCCCCATGATAATAGAAAAGTATCCTTTGCAATTCTCCACATGGATCACTAGAAAATTGGTAGGATAGAACCACCCATAAATGGTGGTCACGATGTCCTTTGCTAATCCCAAGGGAACAGTGATGAATTGGTTTGCCAGCTTCAATTTGATGTTGCTTTTTTTCAAGGGAGGTAGGTTCTAGGCTTTGTACATCTCTTGTGGAATTAAGTTAACCCTAGAATCTGAATTCAAAACAGCTTTACATAGTTCATTTCCAACAATTTTTAAATAGATAAGAGGACTCCCAAGGTCAAATCTTTTTCTAGGAAGATGGCCAACCTTGATCCAGTTTGTGATCACATGGGTCAACATAACAATGTGTAATTGAGGGGCATTGTTGTTTGAAGGCTACTAAATTGAAGTTTTAAAGGTTGAGGTAGCAAGGTTGGTAGCCACAAGTGTGTGCAAGGGCTTTATGGACTTGATAGTTCTAGAAAATGGCCTCTTACAAGGCTTGGATTTAGGACCACTCAGCTGAGAAGCCAGCTATAAGTTTACTACCCTCATAACATTTCTCTGCTATGGCTGGGTAGGTATCTTGCCCTGCATGGATGGAGTAGGTGGATGAGGAGTTAATGATGGTGGTGCAAGAGTGGATGGATGTTGAGGAGGACAAAAGGAAAACTAGGACCCTTGGAAAAGGCACCTTGTAGTACTCTAGAGAGTAGTAGTGGTGTGGGAAGGAAGCATGACTAGAAGAGTCACGTGGACAGATTTTTTGTTGAATGTGGTAACCATAAGGGTCAGGTTGGTAATAAGGATATTGCTACCTTGGAGGTGGAATCCTTCACAATTGTGGGTGCTGCCACTGCTGGTATTGTTCTTGAGGTTGAGGTGACGCTCCACTTGAATAAGAGGCTTGTTGGTGGAATTATTGCTGATAGTTGCCTTGTGGATAAGGTAACCTCCTAGGTGCTTGCTATTTTGGCAATCTAGGATTCAAAGTATGTACCCCAAGTTTTTGTAAGTGTGACAACACAGGACAACATCCCTTGGGATGTTCATATTGACAAATTTCACATCCATCTTCCTTAGATTCTAAATTTGCAATCTCTTTTTCTGTGATATTCTTGTTCAACATCTTTCCTCTTCCTTCTTTCATGATCACTATCTTCTTGATTTTTACATTCCTCTATAATCTTCAGAGTAGCCTAGAACTTCTCGTCCAAGGAGTCCCACATCTTATCTATCTTAGCTAATATTTTAGTAATAGATTTTTGGATCAACAAGGTCCTCCTTTGCACCACTTCATCAAGCAATGGTTCTTCCTCATTTTCACAAAAATAGACCTCCCTCTTGTAGATGGAGGGGTCTCATTAGCCACTTTCTTGATGAGCCTTTAAATTCAATGGACCCTTAGCTTAGAAAGTCTCCCTTAGGCATAGACCCCAAGAGTTCTCCTTATTTTAGTTTTGAGCCCATCTATGATATTGCGTAACTATTCCTTTTTGGAATATCTGTTGCCTAGGCATCGATGCAATAGAGAGTGGTACCTTCCCATGGCCACATCCAAGGACACATAAGTGCCTTGCTTCCAACCTTGGATTTGCTTCTGCAAGTTGGACATCTTGGAGTACATTTAGTACTTATCACTAATAGCTCCAGCATCATCGTACTCCAACACTGAATAGATTCTAGTTCCAAGGACTAGTACCAATTTTTTGCTTCTTTTATGAGTATCCTTGGGAACAGTTTCAACTTTTGCCATTCATTCTCTACATTTTGCAAGGCACAAGCATCATGGAAGGCTTACAAATGATTATGTGGACCTAAATTATATCTCCCTCAAACTTGGGGATATTGTTCATATTTAGCCATTTGATGTGGTTATCTTTCAAGCACCTGGTTGGAATTCTAACATATTTCTTGTAGCTAGTAGAGGCTCATTGTAGTCATAGTGATCTTGGTGGCCATGATGCCTACAATCAGTCTTTTTGTGCCTTCTTTCTCTGTGAGATTCTTTTCCTTCTTGTTGTTCATGCCCCTATTCTTTGTTGTCTAGGTAGGATCTATGACCATCCCTTTTCTGCCATCCATCTTCATCATCATTTTTGCTCTTTCTATGGTCTCAGCCCCTACTTCTCCTGTTAGAGTTGAAGGAAGAAGACGATGAAAATGATGAAGGTGAGGAGGAAGAATAATCAGCAAAAAAATGATGCCTACTATTTCCTCTTCTTTGGTCTCTACCCCGATCATCATATTCATCTTTTGTTTGGTGCTTGTCCTTGTTTTTGCCCTTGGATGATTAGTCGTGGCTCCCATCTTTTGAGGCCCCCTAGTCTTGAGACCCATTCCTCCAGTTACCAAGGTTTTCGATGGTTGAGTGGAACCATTGGTTAAAGGTATCTCCATCAAGGAAAGAGGGAGAATCATTGTGTTGGGACTAGCTTGAAAAGAAGTCCTTGCCATCTTTGTATGGTTGCAAGAATAAGTGGTTATGAACCCTCTTACCCTTTAAAGCCTCATATTAAGCTCCATTTGTCGATCCTTCTTCCATTGAGCCTCTGTGGGATGATAATCCCAATAGAGGTGATCTTGGACCTCATACTCACCATTAAGTTTAGCAATGCCCAACTTGATAAGATTATTCATTAGCATTGCAAGAATAGATTAGTCAGGAGACAATACGGTGTTGCCTTCCAAGTCCCTCCATTACAATTGCTCATCTTGATGTAGGTTGAAGGTAAAATCTAGAGTGTAAGGGTCCAAATGAGCATAGACAACTCTAAACTATTGGAGCACTTGCGTCTTTTGGCTTTCCTATCTTTGATTGGATCCTTCAATAAGCAATGGAGATTCCTCCCTGTGAGAAGAAGTCATATTAGTGAGTACAAAAATAGTGTGCTTTTTATCTTTAGCGTGAATTATTCTTTACAACATATTTACATGATTTCACTATTTTTCCTATATAACGCACTTAGTTAGACTAAATCCCTTACAACAATGCCAATGATGAGTAGCAAGCACCCCCTACACTTATCCATATGAATCACAAGTGTTGCGCTAGCGATATGGTCAAATTCTGTGGACTTAGCCCCTAAATGCACTTATGGGCAAAGGTAATGACTTAAAGACGTGACCGTTGTCTTCTTAGCTTTTACTTGTGTAAGCTCAAGCATATGGTTAAGTGTAAAGCAAGGTACATGATATTTATTTATATTTTATATTTTTATATATTTAATCTTAAGCATTGAAGTAAAGATAAATGGTCATTAAATTAACTATTTAATTACCTAATGGTTCTAAGCTAACTAGGCTAACATAAGTATCTGGGTCCACTTTCCATGCACATCCTAAACTCATATCAATGCTACTGAATTACCAAGTGTCTGTTATTGGGCATACCAAATAGCCACTATTGGGATCACCAAGCATCAAATGGTATACTTGAAGCAGTCATACTTATCTGCATTTCACTAAAAGCAATAGTCAATTAAGAACATAAATGTAAATTGAAAGAATAATAAAGTGCATGAAGTATAACATTAATCTATAGTGCTACAAGGAGTTCTAAGAATTTGATCTTTATTGCCATCACATCAAAGTGTTCAGGTACAATGATGCTTGAATAAGGATTTGTACAATCCTTGAAGTCCTATTGCAAGCACTCAAAAATTATTTTAACTCTAGACTAACAAAAGTGCAAGAATTTGGCAAAGCTACTGACACAACATTCCCCAATACATGGCGGGAGTTTTGTATTTGTAAGCATTTATTATAATTGTGACATCGCATTTACGACATAGTAGATGTGATGTAGTAGGGAATGTTACATCATAGATGTGTTGTAGTAGGGGATACTATAATGTAGAAACATTGTAGTAGGGGATGCTACAACGCAGATGTGACGTATTAGCCATTTCATGCTCTATCAATGTGTATATCATGTTGGTCTTATCACCTATATGATTTCATGAGGCATGCTCGCTACACTCCTAACCTAGGAACTAATGGATTATGTATACTTATGTTGTGCATGCAAGTGTTATGAATATTAAGGTGTAGTCCATCCTAGGTCCTCTTTGGAACACTACGCTATTTTCGAAGTCAAGGGTGGTGCCAAACGACACTTCTCTATAGCACTCATTATAATTTGGTACCTTTAATGGGTTCCATCCTAGTGGACAATATTGAGTTATAAAGTTCTAATTTGATTATATATATTGGGGGTAAATATTTTTTCAAATATATTTGAATGCATTATCAATGCTTGGAACATGCTGCCAAGCTAGCTTGTGGGATGTGCAAGGGGGATAGTGTGGGGAGGTGTTGGTAATGGGCTTTAAACCCACTTGAGCCACCTCTCACTCAAGTCATGGTCTAAAGAACATGACTCTTGATTTCTCCACATGACTCATGGTGAAGACTTTTTGTAATTTTACATAGACCATGATGCATGGTTTAGGTCATGGTTTAATTTTTTCACATCCACTCTTTGTCTTATGACTTACAACACTCCAACCAACAAAGTAATGTGTCACAAATTATGATAACAAGACTAGAATAATGAAAACATATTTAATTAAGACTAGAATAATAAAAACGGGTTTAATTGATTCAACATCATCATTATATTGCATGAACGTGTAAAGTTATTATAGGTCATCATAACTCAAAACCCTTTTCTTTTTCTTTTATGGACTATATGTACCTTAGGATATAAGCCACCATGATACTTAGGTAAAACATAAAGGTGTTTCAAATGTAACTTAAACTCAAAATCTCTTGCCTTACATACTTAATACTTGTTACACCAAATGACCAATTAAGCCACCTCTTATTAGCAAGTTTTAATTATAAGTCTATTCTCATTACTCTAACTTATCCATATGTAACAATGAGGTGTTACCCTAATAATACAAGTCTTGGCCTAGTAACCCCAAGTCATAGGTTTGATTCTACAACCTTGAGTTATAAACTTTTATAAATCTTAGGGTGTACTTATGTTTTAATTATTTCAGGTTCCAACACCCACCTTAATTTAACCACATGAAAAGACTCTAGTTATCAAAATCACAATATATACATATGTATTTAAGATATCTACTGATATAATAGAAATTTTGTAATTGCATCTAAATAATAACTATGAAATAGATTATAGCTACATGCATTCTAATGGATAGGAATTAATAAAAATCTTCAGAATTTTTTTGAAAGAGTGCTATCTTAGCCTCCTTCGTAAGACATTTTCCTCTAGGTCTCCAAAATTGCTGCATTAAGTTATCCCTTATCATCTACTGGGTTTGGCCTTCGGCCTGTATTTTGTGGGACAGTTCAGTTTGCCCTATGCCATTGCATAAGAGTTCAGTTTGTCGTTTGAAAAATAAGCACCTTTAAAAGCCTTTTCCTTTTCCTGAATGAATAGTTATGGGGTGGTAAAACACTTTGTTAAAACTAGCATCAAAATTTTCAGATGTAACTGAATGCGAAGTTGTTATTAAAATAGAATATTGCTGAAAATCAAAGTATCATGGCTGTACATCAAAACTAAGTCTTTAAACAATCATCATATCCTTTCCATCTGACATTTTTAATAGATACATACAGTCATCATTTAATTGAAAACAGATGAATATAATACATTTAAACAAAAGCAGTAATTTGATGTATGCCTTATTGCAGATTCTACTTCTGGACTCCACAAAATGTGTCAAAACCATAAGTAAATTATTAAATACCTTTTTTGCCAACAAAAGATGCATCAGAACTGGATATTGAAAGATATTATGAATCTGAGAATCCAAAGCTCATAAATATTAAGCCCAATAAATCCGTAAATTTTAAAATCTCCTTGTATTCTTGGTTATACTTGAAACACATTTAACAGGGTCAAAAAAAAAAAAAGTTTTTTAGAAAAGTACAGTATTCCACAAAGGATTGCTTGGGCACATTTCCTTCAGTTTTGGCAGGGAACCTTCAAACCATAAATAAGGACACCCGAAATTTGCACGGTCATGTTTGCAGCCTTGTAGGTTAAAGTACTGGAAAAACAGCTATAGCTCATCATTTACCGAATCTGCATTGAAACATGCATAAAAGTAATAAGTAAGAAAATGAGTAATCTTAACAAAAAAATCAGAATTTTCCAACAAATAAAAGTATTATTATTGATGGTTCCTCTGAGTTATTTAATTTCATGCAGAAAAATTTCTATGAAATTTATCACAATTACAAAAGTTAACAGCTGAACATGGACACGCTGACTTTAAAATAAGAAATTTTCTTTTGCTTTCATCGTTCCATTATAATTTAATTAGTCCAAGTTTTTGCATAAAAAGTTGAACCTTTTGTCCCAGAGAGTGAAATACTAACTAAAAGATATCGAAATATTGACTTACAAGAACACAATTTTAGGATTATTGAACTTTTTTTCCTCCATATTCATTCTCCACAATCACAAAGACATTAAAATTTTCTAATCTGCATCATGAAAGTCATCATAAGCAGTCATCCATAAACTAGTGCTATTTTCTACTATGCCATTACTATTTCATGGTCATGCTAATGAAATGTTAACAGAATTATCACTAAAGACTAATGTGACTCATAGATTATTTTTAGTTTCTGATGCTATTAAACACGTCAAACAAAAATTCCTTAGTCATACCCATTGTCCATGCTTTCTAACATAATTTGAAAATTTCAGAATCTTCATTAATTATTGCAACTATTGATTGGCAAGAGGGACTCTCATTTACTGAACCTGTATTTTCAGAGCATAAATGCTTTCACACTTAACATAATTAGAATGTTTAGTGAAAATAAGGCCCTAGCACTGCCATGGCCAGTCCCAAGCCCAGATAAAGGAGGAGGGTTGGAGATAGCTTGGCAGCTAGCTATAAAACAATTACCATTTCCTATGGATGAGTTCTTTTCAGCAAATTTGTTATGCTAAGGTGTTTCCTAGATGTGATGTGCAGTAGCAGAAAAATGATGCCCAATACTTGCTCCAAGAAATGAGCAAGGGCTTCCTAAGGCATTCCCTAGAAGTGACACACAACAACAATACCTGGTTGTTGTGTCAAATATGCAAACATTTCCACACCATAGACAAGTGTGGGTAAGAAGCTAATCCATCAAAATACCCAAGAAAGACATCTACATTTGAGGTTGCCTATGTGGAGCATATGCTCATTGATAGGGAAGACCAACAAAATTATGGATTTGATAAAGAGAAGGAGAGTCAATATAGCTTGCTTACAAGAAACTATCTTAAAGGAAGAGAAAGCAAAGAACATTGGTGAAGGATTTAAGCTCTTTTACTGTGGAGGGAGAGACAACTTTTAAAACGGAGTAGGAATAGTGGTCGATCTACAGATGAAAGATAAAGTGGTAGAAATTACGTGATGAGGTGATAGAATCAGGGGCATTAAAATTGTCTTCGGAAAGGAAGTTATTAACATCCTTAGTGTCTACGCTTGAGTTGGTTTGGAGGATTACATTAAGAAAACCATTTGGGATGCTTTGGATGGACTTCTACGACAAATACTAGAGCATGAAAGTATTCTTATTAGAGGAGATTTTAATAGGCATATTGGAGTAACTAGAATAGGTTATGAGAAGGTGCATGGAGGGCACAACATTGGAGAGAGAAATGAGACAAGGTTGTCTATTCTCAAGTTTGTGTTAGCCTATGATCACAGCAAATGCAACTCAACCCAAATAAACATGATCGTAGTGAGAAAGAGAGATTGGAAAACATGCAAGGACTGCAAAGTCATTCTAGGAGAAAGTCTTACAACTCAGGATAGATTTATAGCAATAGAACTTTAAAAAGAGGGTATCATGTATAAAATGGTAAATCCTAAAGGAAGAAAATATATCATTTTTTAGAATAGATTACTCATAGAAGAACCTTGGGATTTAAACTTAAATGTAAATGATAGTTGGAGTTAGATGAGGAGTTGTATCAAAAAGATGGGGAAGGACACCCCTGGGGTTTCAGAAAAGAATAACTATATTCAAAAGGAAACATCTTAGCAGAGTGAGAAAATGCAATGAAAACTTCAAGATAAGAAGTGTTTCAAGGAGTGGCAATAGCGTAGGAGACACGATGATTTCAAAAGGTATAAGGTAGCGAAGTATGCGGTGAAAAAGACAATGAGCAAGGCTAAACCTTTTAGGCTATGATAGGAACTAAGGAGGATGGGAAGTCAATTCACAAGCTAGCTAAAGCTTGGAACAAGAGGTGTAAAGATTGTGACCATATTAGATGCATCAAATCTTATGATGAAAGGAATTTATTCTCAAACAAGGAAATCTTGGAGTGATGGAAGATCTATTTTCAAGGGCTACCTAGAGATGAAGCTGAATATATGGAATTGAATATAGCAATGATAAATTGTATTTTTGTCTTTGAAATAAAAAAGCCCTTATGAAGATGAAGAATGGTAAAGCAACATGACCCAATGCTATCCCTATAGAGGTATGGAAGTCTCTGGGGTATATAGGGATTACTTGGTTAGCAAATTTATTTAATAAGCTTTGGAAAAAGGGGAAATTGCCAAATCATTAAATGAGAAGCACCATAGTACCCATCTATAAGAACAAGGGAGACATCCAAAAAAATAATGAGATAAGATGGGATAACAAAGAGGAGGAGAGCCTGCTCTTTGATCAATTTCTAAACGAACTCCTCTTTACCAGTGCAATAAATGAACAAACGCCTAAAAAAGCAATATGGTATAATGGCATCCTCACATATCTTCTCACTCAAGAGATGCAACAAGACTTGGATTTTAGGAAAAAACAACAATTTCTTCATCGGGTCAAATACTTCATGAAAATTATGGACACCTTTACAAGGTGTGCATCGATGGCCTAATCTGTTGGTGTGGTCCCTGACGAAGATCAATTACGTGTTCTCCAGGATGCTCATGAAGGACCTTGTGGAGGCCACTATGCAAGGAGATGCATGGCCATAAAAATCCTAATGGCAGGGTACTATTGGCCCACAATCTTTAGGGATGCCCACTAGTTTGTCAAGTTTTGCGAACGTTGTCAATGTGACGGGGGGATGACTGCTTAGATGGAAGCTCCTCAACAATGGATTCAACCATTAGAACCTTTAGACATATGGGGCATTGACTTCATGGGTTCCATCACAGCCATGTCTAATGAGAAAACATATATTATAGTAGCAGTTGACTATTGCACAAAATGGGTTGAAGTGGTAGCCATTACAGACTGCACATCATCCATTGCCACTGGATTTATCCAACAACATATCGTCAATAGGTTCTTGGCCTAGTAACCCCAAGTCATAGGTTTGATTTTACTAGGTAGCCCTGAGTTATAAACTTCTATAAATCTTGGGGTGTAGCTATATTTCAATTAAAATTGTGAAAACTATAGAGGCATCAAGCTTATGGATCATACCATGAAGTTATGGGAAAGGGTTATAGAATGACACTTAAGGCAAGAATCACTTGTTTCCAAGAATTGGTTTGGTTTTATGCTTAGAAGATCAACTATGGAAGCTATTCTCTTGCTACAACAATTGATGAAGAAATTAAGGGTTAAGAGCCATAATCTACATATGATTTTCATTGACTTGAAGAAACCTTATGATAGAGCTTCTTGAGATATTATTTGGGTTATGCTAAAGAGGGAGAGTATTCCAATTGGGTACGTAAGGGCTATTCAAGACATTATACGCAAGTTCACATTATTCGTGGGATGATTTTAGACTTTCTTGTGAAGGTCAGGTTACACCATGGATCTACTCTAAAGCCATTGTTTACTTGCCATTATTATAAATGAGCCAACCAAAGATATTCAATATAACATCCATTGGTGTATGCTCTTTGTTGATGATACTATTTTGGTGGATGAATCTAAGAAAGTTGAGCTGCGAAAATGGAGGCTTAGAAAAATACCCTAGTATCAAAATGGTTGAAAATTAGTAGAAGTAAAAGGGAATACATGGAGTGCACTTTTAGCAAAAAAGTAAATAATGAAGAAACAAAAATTAAAATCCAAAACCAAGAGGTTTCTCAACGCAAGTAATTTAAATATTTAGGGTCTCTGGTTCAAGTGGATGGTGAGATTAACAATGATGTGACAAATAAAATTAAAGTAGGATAGAGGAAATGGTGGAAAGCTAGTGAAGTACTTTGTGATAGATGAATCCTTGCTAGGTTGAAGGGTAAGTTCTATACAAATGTTATCAGATCTATGATCCTTTATAGTATGGAATGTTAGCCTATCAAAAAGCACCAAGCTCAACTAAGAAAGACCAAATCAACAACTCTCTTATTGGGGAAAGTTTGGGTGTAACTTCCATAGATGAAAAGATTAAATAAAGACATAAGATTTGGGTATTAATCCTTATTTGGCTCTTAATAAAAGCAAATGGCATAAAAGAGCTCATATAACCAATCCCATGTTGTTGTGATAAGGCTAGGATGATGATGATGATGATAAATTAAAATAAGATCCTCCAAGGCTACAAATACCAAAGTGAAATTTCAACTAAAAGCCTAAAATAGTTATGTTTGTTGGCCCTAAAAAAAACCCATAGCAACTCCATTTCATTCCAAGACAACGCTATTCTATTGCCAAGTTCTCTCTCCCAAGTTAGGTTACTGAAACATGATATCAGCATTCAGGATTAATCAGTTAAGTAATAAAAGAAATAGGCAGTAACAAAACAATTGTAACTTTTCTTTTCCAATCAAGTGAAAAAAGATTATAAAAAGGATCATCACCTAGAGGCTCAATGCTCCTCCTACCAAGGTGAGGTCCTAGGAGGATTGGTGGATGAGTGAAAGCCTAACGTCTTTGAAGTGGCTGCACCCAGGCTCAAATCCAGGTCTTACAACTTGAAAAACAAGCACATACCATCACTCCAAACAAGTCAAAAGAGATTATATTTATAAATAATGATAACAACTTACTAATTGCAAACTTAAAATAACAGAAAAGCAATCATTTAGACATTTAAGGAAAAAAATATGCATGGTAACTTTAGAGCTTATGACTGTCTCGAACCAGGAGAAGAATATCAGTAATATAATGTTGTTCTCTTTTGGGCATGTACCCTAGAAATCCCAATGTGAAGTTTAGAATTTGAAAGATTTCCAACTACATTGGAATAGAATAAAACTGTGTCATCTGCCCAACATATAACCAGCTAGTTTTAGCATTAGTATAACAATGACACAGTTGTAGCTTGAACTTATAATTTATTCGTTGATAAATACATGAATTACCAGTTAAGCTACAACCATATTGGCTCCTAGTAATCATCAATGCAAGTGCACTTGAATACTATTAATTGTCACTCATAAATGTGTGAGCTGCAGTTAAGGAGTTGAATCCTCAAAAAGCTTATTCTAAAGCCTATATTACTACATACAAATATCAATAGCTTAACTATTTCGAAATCATCAATCTTTGATTTCATTCTAAAACCCTTGAAATATGTCTCTTCATAATTTAGTTAAGTTAAAGTATTGAGAAGCTATTTATGTACCTAATTATGAGATACATACACAAGACATAAACAAGTTAATTTCAAATTGAAGCTGAACAATTAGCAAGCCTCGTACATGGATACTGGCAGAATAAAACTCAAGTATTAATGAGGATTTCCTTGTAATTCAAGGATGGTTATTAAAAATACTAAAGAACTGAATTACCAAATAGTTTATAAGCATAGCCAAACTTCTTTATGATGGAACACAAAGCAAGAACCAGAGCTCATTATTGTTAGCTGAATTACTAGTCTATGCAGCATTTTCCAACAAAAAATAAAATAAAAAAGAAAACAGTCCACACTGATATATAATGATTGCACTCATAAGTAGGTAGGAGCCCACTTACAGATTGTCTATTAGATGCTATTGAAAATGAAAGGCATGTTCTTAACTGTCCTAAAACAGGTTTTGTAATATCTAAATATAATATAAATCCTCTATTTTGTATGATTTATTTCAGCTACCAGGCTTACTTTGAGACCTTATCTTGAATCTATTTTTCACACATTTGGAATTTCTTTACAAATATCCAGTAAATCCTTTGAGTTATTTTCCAGATATAATGAAACATCAGTTTCAATATTAATATTTAGAATTGTAACACATTAAGGAATTTCATTTATCAAAGGGTTTGAAATGCACACAAAGAGGTATACACACACACACACACCAGGAAATCAAAATATAAGAAAAATTATACCTGATAAATTAGAACCAAAGAAAAATTCAATCTCTCGAGCAGCTGATTTTAGTGAATCAGAACCATGAACACAATTATTTTGGGAGTCTGAACCACACAATGCACGAATGCTGCAACAACCAAATCAAAAACACACAAATACCAATCACCAAAACTATCCTAGGCCTCGCAATTGCAAGTAAATCCTAAGAATATTTTAAAGGCAAACTTTTACAAGGACTGTCTAGAAAAAGCAATCATAACTATGAAATTGTTTTGTACGGCAAGTATCAAAAAACAGTAGAATAACTCTAATATTTCTTTATCAAAACCTTTTTGGGTGCGTAACTTTGGCCACTATTGCATCCGTAGGGCCAATCAATGCCCGCCAGAAACTCACTGCATCTTCCCTTTCTATTATCATAGCAAGAACAGGCCCACTGAAACAGAAGGAATCCATTAAAACAACAATAAAATTTGTTTTATTAAAAAATTAACTTTTAACTGGTATTTGATTCTCAAAGGCAACAAACAAGAAAGAAAAAACACAAAAAACTGATTTCCTGAAACAAAAACGTTTAGATTTTGACTAAACAGATTTTAAAAACTGAAAACACACCTTGTCATAAACTTGATTAGACTGGGAAAGAATGCCCTTTCAGAGTGCTCTGCATAAAATGTTTTGGCATCATTTTCCTGGAGATGGAGAATCCTCTCTGCAACTATAACAAAACCTTGGTCTTCAATTATGGTTTTTATCTGTTCGCTGTAGTTTCCCCTAACACCATCTGGCTTCACCATGGCCAATGTTTTCTGGACATTGCCATTTTCCTCTGCAACACAAGACCCGCTTCAAACAAAACCGTCTATTTCACATCAATTTTTCAACACCAGAGAAAACCAAATCAAATTGGAATGCAGAGACGAGTTGGTACTTGTGCATGATGAGGCTGCACAGAATCAAAACTAAAGCTAAGGTGAACAGCCTGCTGTCTTCCATGGTCTTGGTCTCTTGACTAGCTTGCAACCCGAGTGTGAAAAATTTCTACTCCGTTCCTCCAATCAACTGCCAATCCTCCTCAACTAATAGATTTTGTTTATCTTAACCCAACTTTGTATGCTTTGGGATGATCTTGATCATTAAATATAGCCATACATGATATGTTCTATAAAAATTGAAGTGTTTGTCATCGCTATTTTATATGTAAAGCCCATCTTTCCGTCTGTACAGTCAGGGTCGCAGCACTTTGCATGCCTAGTGCATTGGCATTGGTAGTGTCTTCTTTGTTAGTGAATTATTTCCTTCTTTACAGGACTATGGCGCTTTGTGTGGTCAATGAAGTGTGTTAACTTAGCGTTAAGACTTTTTTATTTGGAAGCTTTAAATTATAGTTTTAATTTTGGTGGGTAATTTTGAGTTATAAAGTTCTAATTTCACTATATGTTATAGAGGTAAATATTTTTAAAAGACATCATCATCATTACCTTAGCCTTATCCAAACAAAATAGCGCTACCTACATGAGTTCTTTTTCACCATTCATCTCGATGAAGAGCTAAATCTTTGTTTATTTTTAGTTTCTTCAAATCATCTTAGATTGTTTTTTCCTATGTCTTCTTTAGTTTTCCTCTCACTTTGGTGACTTTCTTGGAATAGTGATATAGCAACATTTGTTTGGAGGCTCATTGTCTAATCTTCTTTACACATGTCCAAACCATTTAAGCCACCATCTTGTAGCTTATCTGAAATAGAAGACCCTCCAATTTTTCCTCTAATGTTTGTACTATGTAGTTTATCTCTTCTCGTCTGATTGCTGTCCTATAAAATTTCCCCTTCAATTTTATTAGTATTCCTTTATCACATAGAACACCACTAGTCTATCTCCATGTTGACTATCATGCCTCAATTCTATTTCTTATATATTTATCAAATTCACCATCTCATTGAAGGATTGATCCTAGTTAGCAGAAGTTTTTGCAACAAAGACTCTTGATTTAAAAAGCTCCAAGTCATGGGTTCAATTCTAGTGGGCAATATTCCCCTCCTCTTCTTAGCATTTTTGGGATGCATTCTTCTAATTATTTTTGAGGTGCAATCTTCTTAGATGATATACACCCAAAAAATTACATGTAGTAGGACTTCAAATCTTTACAAAGATGATACTAGTTCTTCCAAACCTAATTTGAGATGGTGCAAGTTAAAAAAATTATTGAATAATTAAAAGAAATTTCAAAACAATATATGGAAACAAAAGATAAAAAGACCAAAGAAAAAATACAAATTGATAGTGAGATATAAGTTTAGATAGTGCCAATTGCGAAAAAGAGTTATTAAACAATTAAGATAAATTGCAAAACAATATATGGAAATACAAGATAAAAGATTGAATAAAAACACAAATTGATAGTGGTTGGACTTTAAACTTTGTTGAATCTTTACACTTATACTTGTCAACATTAAAGCTTCTTATGGTGTGAGCTCATCTCTAAGATGAAACTCTATATTGCATAGAGAATAACACAAAATATCATCCTAAAACATTAATTTCCATGAACTTCCGTAGACAATTCTACATAAGATCATGGTTCGATACATAAAAAAACTACAATTTCTTTTGGTGCATACTATTGGAATTTTTTACCTTCTTTTGTTATAAAATTTGGCTAAACTTCTTTGGATTAAAAAAAACTTTCATGGATAGAAAAAACATAAAGTATAATATATTCAACTTTAAACTTTAAGTTTTTTTTTTTTTTTTTGATACACATAGGGTTTCTTGGACACCATTAAACTTAAATGAATGAGTTTTAGTGAAATTAGTTCAAGAAATTAGAGGTAGTTGATGATTCTCCACTACATATATCTAAAGTAGAATTCATTTCTAGGATCTTTGAAGATGCATGTATAGTTTCTTGTGATATATTAGTCTTTATATACACATCATCATTTGATCTTTTAAAAAGAGCACTTTTCATCTTCTTCTTAGATTTAGTAGCAATGATATTCTTAGAGTTATTCTCAAATTGATCTTAAGATTAATACATTTTAAAAAATCATTTAAATTTTTCATCTATTCATCATTCTTTTATAAAAATTCATTCTTCATAGTCATGAAGCCATTCTTCATTTCTTTTACTTTTTCAAGCAAAAATACTTCTTTGTACATTAGTTCCTATATCTCTTTTACATGTTGCTTATTAGTTTCCTCAAGTCATATGGCATTCTTTAACATTTCTTGTATTTAAAGTAATATTTTCGTATTGCAATTCTTTTTGGCCCATTTTAATAGTTTAAGATACTTCTCCTTCAGACTCTATTGTATTTTTATCTCAATATAATAAATAATGTGGTGTAACAGATTAGTGCTACATCTCATTAACCAATAATATATTATTCTATTTAGGACATCGTTAGAGTCTTTGTGTGATAATCATGTACAAACGATATCCATGTATCCTTATTATGTTTCCATTCCTCAATTGATTAATCCAAAACTAATTGAAATACTATGGTACTAGTAGTGAAGTACTAAATCTTTTAAATACTAGATCCATCTTTTTAGAAGATTAATAAAAGCTTTCCAATTAATTCATTACCTAAGCTCATCTTGATTTAATGATGGCAAAGATTATGTAAGGGTTAATATATCCAAAAAATTATTCATAGAATTTTCTCGTGTGTTTCAAATATCTTCTTTACTTTTTGAGGTTACTTCCTTGTCTCCTTTCTTTTCAACAATGATTGTCTTCATTTTTTTCCATGACACTACTCACTTTGAATTACTAAATATTATTTTTCATCTTTCCATGAGTCTTTAGGTTCTTACATCTACGAACTTTACTTGTTTATTTTTAACTACTATAATTTCTTTTTGAGTTAAAAACTATACTTCTAGGATCTTCACTAATATCATTTTTAGTTTAGTTTATTGTTACTAGTTGAGATCTTTGATTCTTTCATGGGCAATATATGCTCAGATATAAATTTGACAGTATTGTTAATCCTCTATAAGCTAATACCTTCATACCATATATTTTTTTTAATCTTATGAAAATTTAATCCATCATATTTATTCTATGTGTTTAAACCAATAATTATGATAAATAACCTCAAATAAGTTATTGGTAAAACATTTGAAGACATAGGATTCAAAAGGTAACTTTAGTATTAAAAATTGTAGAAAGTTCTACCTAATAAGATATATATTAGGAAAAATTAAACATTAGTTTTACTAAAATATATTTTTTATATTTATTAGTTTGTTTATTACGATTTCTTAATTTCTATCTCTTGAAAGAGATTTCTATTGGCATTTCTATATTTTATGGTTACTTTTATTTATAATATTTATAGTATATGTTTCAAAAAAGCTATTGTATTTCCAAAATCGATTACATGACATAGCCAATAAAAAATGTTTTACTGTATGCGAAAAATGGTCTTTCTACCTACTTCTTCATGTATTTATTTATCTATTTTTGTATCCTTTTCACAACTTTTGTGCTCATGATAATTCAAACTTGCGCTGTCAAAAAATGTAAATCTTCTAGAGTTCATATAGGAACCTAGT
>MNCI01007089.1:13234-29266 GCA_015680685.1 Gnetum montanum
TTCAATTTTGGAGGTACCAATATGTAAACAGTATATTTTTAAAAATATTTAGATGTCATTTATATGAACAATTACATATGGGGGAAGTGCATCAAAGAAAAAATAACAAGATATTTCAACACTCTATATGCTTTCAAAAACAAGTATAAGGATTTAGGCCTTTATGCTTGGAAGGTCATAAAAAAAATTTTAGACTGTCATCTATCTTATGGACTCAATGCTAAACTTTAAAAAGATATTGAAAGAGTCCAAACATTTTCTTCTCAATGAGTTAAAGGTAAAGATACAAATATTTTATTCAATGTTGTAATGTGAATGCAATTTATTACCTTTAGAAGTAGAAGCCTTGTGCCAATTCATTACATACACTCATAGATTGGATATCTCAAGCCAAGATAAATTCTTTAAAGAAGTTCTTGAAGATTTGAAAGACTATGATTAGTATTGTCTATGATGTAATGTTTGGGAAAATGAAATATCTCTTACGATGATGTACAATAAGAACTTAAACATATGTTCCAACTAGTCAATAAGAAGGTTTTAACACAAATATAGACTAATGCAAAAGGTAAGAGGTAATTCTATTTATACCATATTAGATTTAATAAACTAGATGTAGAAGCTCACTATCTCTCAACTATTATTCCCATTAAGTATTAGAATGTTATTTGCAAGCTTTTCTCAAGTTCTCATGGTGATTGATATTGGTCCTCTAATTTCCTAGGTGGATGGCATGGATGAGCACATTATTTATCCTTGCATAAATCTTGTTAATTATAAATGACACATTGGTTTGAAACATTAAATGAAAACTATTACATTACTAGAGTTTCATCCATGATCATACTATTCATGACATGGACGAAGTGTGAAAAAAAGATTATGTGAGAGGTAGCAAGGTTGATGGTGTCCTACTACCTCCCCCATCATTTGGGAACCATGGGGGTGTAAGGAGTTGTCCACTCCTTGTGTCTTTGGAATGATATTGGTGTTGCAATTCCATGCATTCATAAGAGGAGGCTATAGTATTGTTCATTACCCCACTTGGTAGGACCTTGCCTAGGAGGATTGTGTAGTTTAACTCTAAGTTGGGGTGTAAATTGGGTGTGTTATGGGACATGCTATGGGATGTTGTGTGTGCTCGTTAAGAGCATGACACTAACTAGTAGCACATGGTCATGAATCTAGAGGGTTTAATTGGTAGTATCTTATTCACATGTTATGCATTTGAGATACATGAAAGACTACTTAGGTCACATGTTCACACTAACAATTTTTTTTTTGGCATGTGCTTTAGAATTATTGAAAGTTGACGTGTATTCCTCTTGAGTTACATGCCAAATCTAAATTTTCTCTAAGGGACTCTTAGGGTTCTAGACAATTTGTAAGGGAAAACATTGCTATAGATTATATTAGAGCCTTACAATATTTGTCAATGAAACTTATTTGATAAAGGGGTAGAAAGAGTTTGTGATTTCTAAGGTTTTCATTTACAACTTCTACTAGTTGCTTGTTCCTTGTAGGTGGCCTTGTAAAAGGTTCCTCCTTTTGGTAAGATAGATCCTTGCCAATTTAGTGAAATGTTCAAGAACTAGGTCAACTTGAAGGCTGATGTAGAACTTGGACAAGATGAAACTAAGTTGTAGAATCTATGAGACCAAGCTAAAGTTGTGGATGAGGCCTTAGCCTACCTTGGATCAGAGAGTGTGGATGCGATCCATTATGTTCTTAAAGAAATGGATTTTCCATAGGATAAAAGTAGGATAAGTAGGGCATGCCCTTCCACTCTTTAGAAGATAGATGCTAGATCCGCCAATGGTGTAAATACATTCAAATTGATTTAGCAACATAGTTATCCTATAGGTATTCCTCTAGAATTGATTTAGAATTCCGTCCCAACTTCTTAGTCATCCATCTATGCTTCCCATAACTCACCTCACTAGTGGTTTCCATGTTATGTTGATTTTTAAATAGATTCTTCCATGTGGGTTTTTAACTTTTCATAACCATTAATTAACTATGGGGCCCATGGACTCCTTAGATGTGATTATTCAAGGAAAAAAATGGCATGTTGCTGCTATGGGGAGGACCCACTTACATATCTCTTGGTTTTGATCATTAAGTACCTTACCTTAGACATTGCTGCAATCATACCTTTCATGTGTCCCATTATGCATCTAGCTCTATGCTCCTTAATCTTTTATAAAACTTCATTCTCCAACCATTTTCTCAATTTTCTAAACTCCAACACCATATTCTACTATATTCATCATGTTCATGGCTTTTTAGGCTTCCATTTGACTCCAGTTTCACTCAAAAACTCTTTGTATTTTCAAAGTTTTTCCAAGGTCAATGGTGGTCAACAATTGCATCAACTAGACCTAGTTAATGCAATTGACGATGTTGATGAGGCCTCATCAACTAGTTCCATATACACAGCACAAAAAACCTATAAATACCACTAAACACTTTGGAATTTTTATCATTTAATTCATAATAAGAGGGGAGTTTTTGCTATTTTTCAGATCCCATAACTTTTAGATCAATTGTTCAAATCACTCCATTCTTCAATCTTGTAGCTACTGGAGGTAAGCTCTTTGTCATGTGAGTGACAAACCTTAAGCATTTTAATAAAAGTTTTTTTTCCCCTAAAGGGTTAATGAATACATTGATACTAAAACATCAATTTTTGAGAGTTTAAACCTTTCAACACCTTCTAGTATGACTATAATTATTTATTAACATAAAAAATAAATAAAATAATAATTAAAACTAATCAAATTAGCCATCATCACAACTTAGCTAGGTGTAATGTTCCTAATAGGATAAGATATAAGAAATTGTTTCATGTTACAAAATAATTGCTAACCCATGATCATGTTGGGATTACAGATGGCACCAAGATTGAAATAACTATAGGAGGGAGGACCATCTTAACAAAGGAAGAAATGGTCCAAGACTAGAAGGGGCCAGCAAGAACAAGCCCAAGAAAATGTAGAAGAAACCCATGAAAAAAGACCTCTTTGAAAAGACCTTGAAGTAAAATTAGTTCAACAAATTCCTAAGAAGAGGCTACAATAGAATAATCATAGTGATAAGAGGCACTAGGGCCCATACTAACACTTGAAGTCACACTAACACAAGCCTACCTCGATAAAATTAGGCCCCATGATGTCAAATGCTCAGTTTTCTAGAAACTAAACTTTGGGCCATTCTTAGGGCTTAAGATGGAAAATGATAAACTCAAAGTTCTCAAGGCATGATTCACTAATCAATAATCAACTTCCAAGAACCTAGCTAGGAGGATGAATCATTACCAAGAGCTACAAAATTCAATAAGGATGTTTGACATCAGGCACAAACAATTCCATGCCTAATTAATCGATGCTAACGAGCTGTTCTCAGCAATTCCCTATCCTTGAGATGTGTGTATTCTAGCCCACATTGACAAAGCTATGTGGACCATGCAAAATCCCAAGAGTAACGAGGAAAAAATAAAAGCATTTCTGGATGCTTTCCACATCCTACCAAAAGTTGCAACAATAGTTGGGCAACCACAACAACCTCAACTACCACATATGCCTGAAGCTAGAGAAGGTCTAGTGGAGCCTCAAGTGTCTCCACTACTTGAGACCATGTGATCTTTTCAATTACCTTCATGCCATCAAAGGACATGTTGTCTAATTTTTTTGTGTTCAATTTTGTGCTATGAATATCACAATTTTTAATTTTATTAATATGTAGGCCTAGGTACTTAGATTTTTCATGTTAGTTTTGTTATGTGCTGGTTAATAATCCCATACCTTCCCAATTTTATAAAGAACTTAAGGAAAAGTTTTTATTCAGTTGTGGGGGTGTGATGAGTTGTGCATTGGCCTTGTCGACTAGGCCTCATCAACTAGGCTACATTGACTAAGCCCCATTAACTCAACATTTGATGCATTGATGTGGCCCCATCAACATAGGGTCTATCTTTTCTTATAAATATGTGCCAAGTTACCATGTTTAAAAATCATCTTTTCATGATTGTAGTGAAGCTCTTATAGTTTTTACATTCAAGAGTTAGAATGTTTTCCTGAGTGCCCGTAGCAAGAGTCATTGAGTGTACAGATCTTTATTCAAGCATTATTGTACCTGAGCATAGTAGTGTATGCAGTAATAAAAATGAACTTCTAGATAAACCTTGCAGCATTTTGGATAGCTTAAATGTTTTATTAGTGCATTTAATGTTTTCAAATATTTATTTGATGTTTGGTAGTAATTAAGCTAATTAAGTAATTAAGTGAGATTATATAAATAGTGATTAAGTAAACACATAAATACAACCCCTTTGAGTATGCATATGACATTTGGTAATCCAAACAGTGCTTAACACTTGGTAACCTAACAACATTATATGTGTTCAAGATGTGTACAATGAGTGGGATTGGATACTTATGTTAGGACTAGTTGAATAATAGTTAGTCCATTAGATTAAAGTATATATTTAATTACTTTATTCTCTATCTTTTTTATTTCTAGTACCAAACCTTAATATCTAAAATGATAAAAATCATGTGCCTCAATTATACTTAAACCATACCCTTGAGCATCACAAGTGTAGTTGGGAAAATAATAAACATCCTTAATATGTAGTTTACTTCCTAGAGAACTAGTACACTAGAAAACTATAGATTCCATGGAATTTGACCAAATTATGTGTGAATGCTTCATGATTTGTATGGTTGGGTGGAGGAGTACCTCACCACTCATCAACTAGTAATTATAGTTGGAATACCCTTATTTCTCAAAGGGTTTCAAGTATCACGCAAGCTCTATTTGCTCTAAGAAATAATTACAACAAGAAATAAATTTTGGCATGGGAGTTTAGAAGAAAACCTTTTTAGAGTCTTTTCTAGCTGATATTATTATATGGGTGTGTTGCATGAGGACCTTCTCTTTCCACATATAACTAGAAAAAAAGTAGAGCATGTTCTAAAACAATTTCTTGTATGTAAATTTCAAGTGAAAATGTAGACTTCTTATGATATCTTACTTTTAGAAGTAGATTTTCTTCTTCTTGAAGTTGAAACCCTTTGTCAATTTATTACTTATACTCAAAAGTTAAGTCACATGGAGGAAGTCAATTATGATAAGGAGATTATAAATGCTACACAAGAAAATGAATGGTTACATTAAGGAAAATTATGACTTTACTCATGGAATATTGTAATAGAGGATATTCCTTTAAACAAAATGCTCTTCTATAAGACTATAAAAGAAAAAATTCTTGACTAAATTTTGGTTGAACATGTCATGGTAAAAAAAAATTATTTATATTATGTTAGAGGATTTTTGTTATCTAGTATTCAAATGTATCTATTCTAAGCTATTCATATTCATTTAAAGAGTTAAATTTCTAGAGCAAGAATGAGCTCTCATCATCTTCTTATTAGGACAAGTCATTGCACCAATTTACCAAGAGAGTGTATCTGCATATAGTGCAAACAAAGCACAAAGGATGAAGAATATATCTTTTTGTTTTGCTCATCTTTTGCTCACATTCAAATGCATTATAATATTAACTATAATATGCCAATTATTTTCTTTTGAATTAATCATATCTGGTTAAGGCATTACATCAATGATGTTTTCAAGTTTCTTTAAAAATATTTTGAGGCTTTATAACTATCCAACAAATCCTTTGTTATTTCTTAGATGTAATAAAAATTTTTAGTTTCCAATTTTCCTTTATTAGTTGACCATTTGAATCCTTTTATAGATACAAGTGATCCAATATTGGAATTCTACTGTTATTATTGATATTATCCCTACTAGGAAAAACTCTCAAACATTTCTAAATTTGAACATATTCTTGATTAGTAACATTGTGCTTTCATTTGATCTTCCATGGTAGAGGAAATGTTTCTGCTTTCATTGCTTTTTCCTAAACTTTATTCCTTTTAATTCTTCTTATTCCACTGTTCTAACCATTTTTTCCTAATCTTATTTCAACAATATATTTTATTTGTCATTTCAACCTTTTTCTTCCATCTTTTCTAGCATTTTATTCATCATATTCCTATACCAATGTTGTCACCAAATGTAGGTCATGATAGAATTTTGATCCATTGTATGAAGCAACATAACATAAGTGATCTCTAATAAAAATGAAGATACCTAACAATGATGAATAGTAGATGTTTCAAGCATGTAAGAGCACATTAAAGGTGTTGAAAGGCCACCAGACAACTATTAGGCTATTGATATTGACTAGCCAGTCAAGAAGGATTAACATCAAATAATGTTTTTCAACTTAATAACATGTAATCAATATCAGTAGAATTCCATTAACTAACATAATTTATAGGAAGGTAACTAATATGGGAATGGCTAGTCAATTAGGGAAGTTGATGTTAGAGTGACAACATGTGACATGTAGTCAGTATCAAGCCTTAATTAGGATGACAGTGAGGGGCTAGGGCTCTCAGGTTGTTATAAGATTAATACTAACCACTAGGTAACCCAACAATTATATTTCTATGAGGGTGGTCTAAAGAGGTAAGATTCTTAATCAAGAGGTCTTAATGACTAGTGTATGTTAGTATCAACCTTATAGTTATTCTAATGCTTGATATTAGAAACCTCATGAGAATATCACAAGTAGTACAATTCATGGATTAATGGTAGGCCAATGCACTAATAGTAAATAATTGTAAATGGCTTTGGTTAATAGACAAGTTAATATTTTTTGATATTGATTAATAGATATGTTAATTGGATTTTCTATTGTATCTAGTAGTGTGCTTTATAACATGAGCCCCATCCTCCAGCTTCATTGTGGATGGCATCATGGGGATGACCTCTACTACAAAGGTATTCTAAATATTTTTGCATTTGTTTCATGCATATTGTAATTGAAGGCATGAATGGAGTTCAAAGTGATGATGAGGATAGTAGATTCAAGTACGTATTGGAAGCAATGGTGATTTAGAAGATGCATTGTAGATAAATGATTCAAACATTGTTGTACATTTGGAGCTATGTTATGGATTTTTAAATGATCCATGGGGTTATCTATATATCTCATCTAACTTTGTATTTAAAGGTTTAATGTATGACATGTTAGCATAATATATCATTAATATTATATAGTGCTTATGATTTATGATTTTCTCAAGAATTCTTGATGAAATATAAGATTTATTGATTAATTTTTTGATGTTGAAACCTTGAAATAATTCTAATATAGGTACATCCCAAGATATATAGTCTAATTAGAACTTTATAATTAGCATTGCCCACCAAAATTGAACCCATAACTTGGAGCTTTTACATCAAGAGTGTTATCACTAGCCTAACACTTTATATGGATTATATGATTTTTAAGTAATTAATACATGCCCCTTAAGTGATTCCATGTGTTTATTTATGGTTAATTTTGGGAAATAACATTTTGGTATCAAAGCATGGTTTTATATCACTAATCAAAATTTTATTTAAGTTTTACAAGTAGTATCTAAGGAAAGATAATGGAAAAGGGAGCTTTTAGAAAATGTGTTAAGTTTGTAAGGTATAGTTGTAATTTCCTAGAATGATTCCAACATTATTTTGTATGTCCATGCTATACATGATTAGACTTGTGGATAACAATTCTCCCTCTCTCATTCATAATTATGCGTAGCAAATCTCTCAAAGGTTTTTAGATTTCAACATGTTATTCCTTAGTGACACTATGTTTTCATCTAAACCTCCAAGGTAAAGCAAATATTCCTTCTTTCATTGCTTCTTCTTAAAGTTCATCCTTTTTCAAATATATCCTTTTAATTATTCTCCTTTTTCTATTCTAACCCTTGTTTACTAATCTTATTTTTCTAATAAATTTAATTTTTCATTTCCACCTTTTTCATACATATTTTGTAGCATCTTGTGTCATCATCTTCCTATGGTGATGGTAGCAATGACATCACTAGATGTTGCAACTTGAGGTTGTGATGAAGCAAGCAATTATAATGAAAGTTTATATGGAATTTTCACATGTTATGTAAAGAAACATTTGATGAAAATGACAACATATAATGATAGTAATTAATGGATATTTCAAGGATGTATGGATTTTAAAACACTTAACCAGCCATCTAAAAATCACAACATGACTTCAATCAAAGACAAACCATCACCTATTAAAGAATCAAATAGAGGAAATGATAGAATCAATGATGAAGAAGAATTTAGTATGATAATTCAAGAAAGGATTTCATATTCTCATCATGATCCTTACTATCCTAATTTTACTTTCATCTTTCACCAAGATAGGTGAGTAAGGTGGAGAGATCTTCAAGGTGACATTGTTCTACCTCTAGAGCACTCAGCATCCATTATGCTTTAGATAACTCTAAGGGGAATGAATCTAAGTAATGCACTCAATGGGCATCATGTGACCAAACACATGACAAGGCCCTATCAGCTCATTGAGGAGAAAGTAACAAGAGATATTGCCATGGAGATTAAAGATGTCCATAATGAGGGAAATAAAATCAANGTTTCTTGATTTTTTGTTTCTTTGTTTTTCTATTTTGAGATCATGGATAAGATAGTGCCAAGATTTTTTGTAATTCAATTACATTTTAAAGCCTATATAAAAGATAGTTTAATATTGAATAATGTGTGGCACCTAAGCAATAAAAACAAAGCATTAGCTTCATGTAATATTCTCTCTTTTGTTTTGGATTATCATCTCCTTTGTCCCTCTATTTATGCCTTCCCATCATATACTCTCTATGTAATAGAGCTTTTTTATTTTTATTTTCACCAACATAATAAAATCTTAAATTTTTGTTTCCATTTTATTCTTAAAAAATTTTGCATGCACACTAATAAGTCTGATAGAATAACAATTCTTGCAATTTTGAATCCTATGAAACATAGTCAATAATTTAGGATGTTTGTAGCTTGACCAGCAGGTCTCAGGGCACATGCACATGGGGTTACTACTACAAGAGAGAAGCGAAGAAACAGAGATTCATGTACTATATACCATCTTTAACATATCTCAATGCTAAGGGCAAGAAGTAGTATGGGTGTGGACCTATTTAGCTATTATGGAACTACAACTATTGTTAGGTTGGTCAAGCCCTGAACTGAGATCTACTGAACAAGCTAGAGCTAGTGGCAACTGACACCACTATGTGTTGTTCAAGACGATGAGAAACAAGTTACCTTCAGTAGCAATTAGGATCATTGAAAATATAGAATTGAAGACCTTTCTAACTATGATGTAAATTAAATAATTAACCTACTTTATACAATGTCCATCCAAAGAAAAGGAGGGTACTTGTAACCGTTGGAGGACGACTTTGGATATTGCCATGTTTAACCATTCAGTATGAGATACATGGTGTCAATAAACTTTTTTAAGGTGTAAGATTATGGGATCTAATTTTGAATAAACTTTTTTAAGGTGTAAGATTATGGGATCTAATTTTGAGAAGTAATGGTGGATTGAAATTTGGAAAGTGTCTTTCATATAGATGAGTTTATTACTGTGCACTAGGTTTTTGCAGTAAATAGGATAATGGGATGTTTCCCTTTGAATGCTAAATAGAATTTGCAATGTTAGTAGAGGTGCAAGATCACGTTCTTCACCACATGGACGAAACCTAAATGCTTATTTGGTTCTATCAAAATTATTTTTTAAGATATGGAAACTTTGGTTTAGTGGGAGAACCTTTATCTATACAGCAGGGCAAGGTAGATATGATAGTTATATCCTAAACATAAGAGTTATCTGGATACCTATGGATCACCAAGACCAACTTTTCTCTGCTCTTTAGGTAAGTATTGTAGTAAACCCCAGGATAGATGACCATATAGCTTAAAAAAATCTTGGCATGGTTCCACTACCTTTTAGGAGGTATCCTACAAGAATGTCTATATATCAAAACAATTTGCCTTTTTAACAAAAATAAATAATCTGCTTTTCAAAACTACCCTTCTCTCTGTTTATGACTCTAAGGTCAAGGGCTGGCTCTGTTTTTTCTGTTACAGCCATAGTTTTTTAATATCGCTATACATCATTGGTTAAACTATAAACTATAATTGGTAGAATTAGAATTTTTTCTGAAGTAAATTGAGTCAATAAAATATTTTATAATAAACTTTATTATAAAAAAATAGATTTTGATTCTTAAAAGCCCTTGGTTGTGGTAAGAATTCCTTTTTATTGAGGTGGCATCTTTAGGCACAAAAAAACTCTTCTTCATTTGTAATTATAAGTGATTGGTATTAGAACCATGCATTACAAACATCCTTTTTAGGTTACTTGGTGTCTAATTTTCTCCTTGGCCATTTTTTGCCCTTTAAAAATTTCAAAGTTGTAATCTTAAACCTTCACGATGCATCTCCTAGTCATCAACACATTGCCACCTCTATAGAGGCATGAAAGACCATACTAATGTTTGTTGATGCCAACATTTCCTATGCTAGGCACAAGGCCATGATCAATGAACATGTGGACCATTATAGTTGCAAAGTAGTCAAAATGCATAGATCTAATTCATAGGAAATTAAGAAATATTTTTTATTCACCTCTAATATCTTACAAGCATACCATAAAATTCTTTGTTGGCACATTTACATCATTTAATGAAGTAGTGATGGTCATTGCTAAGGAACATTTTGATCATAGTTTTATTCCAAAAATTAAAGAAGTGAAGGAGGGTTAACTAGATACCATTGGAAACTTACAAAATCTAAGAGACATAGAGATTGAGGATTTTATTCTTTTCAAAGAATTTCCCTCTCAGCTAGGGAATATTTCTAGTTTAAAATCTTTAAAAATAAATAATTGCTAGATGATATAGGTCATCCACATGCAAATATTTCCGGATCTAGGAACACTTGAAAGAGCATTGGTTGGTTTTCACATCTTTCCAAGCTTCATGACATTACAATTAAAGGGTGTTTGCCCTATGAGTCATAGTTAGAATGATGGTATTTTTTTTTCTTTGGCTAATGATCAGTTTCAAAGTAAAAAGGCCAATGAATTCCTAGATGATGAGGCATATTACCAAGATGTTTTTGACCATATTAAAGTAGAGCTTAGAAGTTTTACAATTTACAATGAGGATCTTATAAGCCTTATTATTAATGACAAAACAAGTAATTCCATTGGAACCCACACGGTTTGGTCTATCTTGGATCAATTTGGGAGCCATGCTCTTTTATCTCTAAATGTGATTAAATTACAAAATGATTAAAGGCTTTCTACAATTCTACATAATGTGCATTGTGGCCACAATACATCATACTCCGGCTTGGCACAATGTGTTGCACATGTATTTTATTGAATTCTTCTGAGCTCTAAATTGATGTCAGAAACTGCAATGACATTAGTAATTTTGCTGTAATTTTTGGCCCATGGATGAAGTGCAAACCTAGGAATGTTCGACAAGACTCGTCCTTTATAGAAGTTTCCTATTCTGAGATTGTATCAAGGGTTTGCAATGGATGTAGGAATCTAGATCCTCTTGTAACACACATTAAAATATATTTGAGTGGTTGTACTTTTGCTGCTGCATAACCAACAACCATGATGTTGTAACTAACAAATAGGAATAACCAACAAAATCAGTGTAGCAATGAATAGGCCAATAGCAAAAATGCAACAATGAAGGACACAACTTCATTATGTTCAAAGCTTAAGATTGAAATGATGATTCCATTGGAGGAGCAGAATGAGTTGAAGGAGTAGGAGGTGGTAGATGCAGCAGCAATTACTAGCAGAGAGTAGCAACTAATGTAAGATGTGGTTGTAACTGCTCGACATTTGGAGATGTGGGGGAAGTTACGATAGAAAGTGGTAGGTGTTTTGGGAGTGCTAGTAACTCCAACAGTGGTGGGTAGCTATAAAGCTATTTACGACTAGCTACAAAAACAATCATCATCAGATCCTAGGGGTCTTGAGGGCTCTAAAATCCATTAGATCTTGATGCCAGCCAAAAAACCAATGGACGATGGTATCCTTTTCCTTCGTGGAAGCACTTCCTACTTCAAAAGTAGCAAAAGGTGATTTCTTTGGGAAGTGTGGGAACATGCGTGCATAGGAACCACACAGCTTCAATCCTAAATGGTGTAGGAACATGCGTGTGTAGGAACTACATGGATTTAGTCTTGAACGTTGCATTTTTTCTATAGACGGTGAGTGAGAGGCTACAACCAATGATCAGTAGTGACAAACATGCCACATAGATGGCTATGTGTCACCAGCAGGAGATGTGTTTGTCACTATAGGAGTAGTAGTGGTTTTGGACTATAGTGAAGGACATGTGACTATAGAAAGTGATGGTGTGGAGGTCTAGCCTCTCCTCTCTCTCCACAACAATGGTGACAATGAGACCCAGGAGCCTCCCCTCTCAGTGATGATGGCAGGTGACCTTCCCTCTCTTTCCTATCCATGTGGTAGGACCTAACAACCTCCTCTCCCTAATGTGATGACTATAGAGACAATAGGCATAGGATCTCTAGGGAGCACAAGATTAAGTTCTCTCTCTCCAACAGCTTCCCTATTTGTTTTTCTGCCCCAATGATAGACTACGCAAGTAGTCTCTTCTCTTTTCTCCAACATGTGATGACATTCAGCAACTGCAACAAGTGATGTCTCCTAGTAGTAAAGTTTCCTTTTCTATCCTAGTAATGTAGCAAGCGATTAGATGGTGCATAGATTTTCTCCCACTCTAGCAAGTGACATGACAAAAGCATGTGGTAATGCAGAGTAGACATTAGTGACATCCCCCTCTCTCCCTCTTTAGGCAATGATCACAATTTTTTTGCCTAGTCGTGGGTACCATTGGCAGCAACAAACCAGCAACGCTAGTTGGACTGGCAAAATTTTATTTATTTTAGTTACTTATTGTATTATTGAATTCAAAAAAATCATTTAATTTAGGTGCCTGGTTTCATTTTTATTTATTATTTTAAAATATCACATTGCCTTCTGCCAGGTAAGACTATTCTCAAGTTTTCATACCCATATGAAAGGTGTCGTAACCAATAGTCTTCTTAAATGAGTTTTTTTTCTCAAGTGTTTCTGCAAGCAAAATGTATGCATCAACACCTTTTTAGCTTTAGGAGAGGGATAATCTTTCTAGCCTTTTGTTTTTCCATATTAGTTTTTGTTATCATTTTTCTTGTACCTATTTTGTTTCCGATCCTGTTCCAAAACTTGTGGATTTTATTTTTTTGCTAAAATCTATGTTTTCAGCCATGGTGTTGAAAATTTTTTTAAAAAAAGTTTCAAGCCCTTTTATTTTTTGATCTCAAAAGCTTGTCTTCTGAAAATTTTTGAGTCTCATCACCCATTTGTAATCCTTTTTTAAAAAAACCTTCATCTTCTAGTCCCATTTTTAGATTTGTGTTTTTGTGGTCCTTACTTGACTTTGGTAAGGTGGTTTTATTTAATTATTCAATTTTAATATTATTTTCCTAAAATATTTAATTTTACTATTTTTCTTTTAAATTTTATTAGTATTGCAATTTCATATATTTATTTTTCTTTAAAGTTTTTTAAATAGCATATTTTAGTGTTTTTTCTTTGTTAAAAAAATTATTATTGNNNNTTACATGTTACACAAATATCTTAGTAGTTGACATGTCACTCACGTATGGTGTGCTCTTATCTAGGACTTTTGGAGCCAACTTTGGAGGCTTCTTTAAGATAGATTTCTCAGAACTATTAATCCCTATCAAAGGAAAATCTAAATATATGGTCATACCTAGAGAATCCTTTTATAATCAAGTTGTAACATATTTTGATTAGCAAAATCAATCTTTGGAGAACCAAAACCCTAATCTTTACATTGGGGTTGTTGAGGTTGAGCATGGCGAACATGTTAAAAATGGCCATGTGAGTGAAACTACAAAATAAATCTTGTCTCTCATATAGATTGCCCCCAACCCTATTAAACTTTAAAAGAAGGTGGAAAATTTGATGAAGACACCTTATGTTATCATTAACACAATGGATTTCTTATTAATGACATGCCACCTTTAAGAAAGGACAAAGATACAAATGAGATCCCAACCATCAAAACATTAGAAGGTGTGTCAGATTTTGATGATGACATATCCATGGAACACTTTCCTAGAGAAGCTATGTTTGATGGTTTACAAAAACTTAGACCTAAGATTGAAACTCATATGAAAGAAGAACTTGATGAACTTCTACGATTTAAAATTCCTCATATTATGAAACATTTAAATTTAGTGCCTACTGGAAAATGAACAAGCAAATTACAATTAGGTTTTGACTTTTGTAATCTTAATAATCAACAAATTGTTAAATGATGGCTTGACAAGAAACATGGGAGTAAAGCCTTTAAGATAGAAGATCTAGTCTAGAGAAAGGGTAGAGCATTTGGTCAAACTAGTCTTTAAAGTAAGTTCTCTCCTATGTGGTTACATCCATTCCAAATTACAAATGTCATTGGCCCTAATGTATACAAAATTTCTAATTGTAAGGACATAGGTTACATATGACTTTTAATATGTTTCATCTAAAGCATTTCTACTTAAGTGCCCCATGTGGACACTTGGTAGATTCTTAGTTGCATGTTTTCTTCCCCTCCACCATGCATTTCATTTGTATATAGTTGTATCTGCATATTTTCTTTACATTTTCATCATCTCTTTCTTAGCATATTGGTTTTCGTTTTTGTTTTTCATATGATTTTAATAATCACTATGATCATTTGAGTTACCAAACATTGGGTCATCATAACATCATTTGAAAATAATGCTTTATATATACTAGTATTATTACGTAAAATCTCCTTATACTATATATGTCAATAATGTTATGATTCTTCTAAGTTAATTTTAAGGTTTTAGTTTTATTAGTTATGTTGGATTATGGTGGACAAGATTTATGCTACTTATCAAGTAATCATCATGATCAGGTGAGTGTAGGATAAGTGACATTGAAGAATGGTTAGGCAAAATCACTAAGTGACCTTGGAAAACTTCATTTCCTTTATCCTAAGCCCTAGCCCTTAAGTGTAATATTCCATGGCTATCTTGTGAACAATGAGGTGAAGTATGTTCATCTCCACTTGAAAACCCTTAGCCACCTAGGAAACCTACTATAATTCCATCAAATTATAATTAAAGATACATACACAAGAGTTGAACTACATCATTGGCAAAGTTCTGAAAAGACTATGTTCTTTGGTAGTGTAGCTAATTGGCTAGAGTTATGTTGGAATTCCTACCTTAAGAATTAAGTACAACATAAGCAAAGTTTCCTCAAGAAAAGAGAGAGAGAAAGAAAAAAAAGAATAAGGACCATGTTCATTGACAATGTAATAAGTTCTTGAGTGTGATGGTATGTGGTAGCAATCCTCACCCTAGACTCCATTCCCCTTTTAAACCTATTTTCCCAAAATTCAAAAAAAAAAATTTCTTTTTTCCCATCCCCTTTCTAAATCTCAAAAAAATCCTAAGGAAAAATCCAAAAGTTGCGGCTAGCCATGTTCTAACATGAGCTTGTCTTCCTCATTAAGTTTAGTATAAGTCTCGTGCTCAAAGTAGTCCACATCCCTTTTACTCTTACCTTATGAGAATATTGGGAATGAGATCTTAATTTTATATTTTAACCATATATATACCTATGTAGTTAAAATAATAAATTATATATTTCAATTTTAATTAAATAAGATGGTGTCATATGGGTCGCCCATGTCTAATTCTCTTTTGATTATATGGTTATTTTAATCATGTTTAGATTACTATAGTTTGCTTTCAAATTTTAATCTATCTGTGTTTTACAACATTTTCAATTCTTTATATATTGCATTATTTTAAAATTTTTGGGGTTTTGTTATCCTTGCACTTGCATGCAATTAAAAGTTTGGGGGATAAGTGTTGATGCCAACATTGCCCATGCTAGGCACAAGACCATGATCAATGGACATGTGGACATTATATTTGCAAAGTAGTCAAAATGCACAAATCTAATTCATAGGAATTCAACAAATATTCTTTATTTACCTATAATAT
>MNCI01007092.1:3652-21141 GCA_015680685.1 Gnetum montanum
TGTACGCTCGTTTCGTATGGTTGAGTGTAGGGGTACCTCGCCACTCATCACTCCTTTTCTTCACTCAAGGACGAGTTTTTATTCAGTTGTGGGGGTATGATGAAAATGTTTGTGTCTTCTACTACAACATTGTGTATGTGAGATTGGGGCTACGACATTGGGCACATGATGTTGAGGTCCTGTTGCAACATCTGGTATGCAACGTCGGGGTATATACTCTAGGCCTATAAATACTATGCCTAGGCCCCCGTTTTGAAAATTTTTTGAAAGTTAGTTTTCAAAAAGAGTAGTAAAGCTCTTGTAACTTATTTTTCTTAGAGTTAGAATATTTTTTGAGTGTCCACAAAATAAGTCTAAATGTGTATGGTTCTTTGTTCAAGCACTGATATACCTGAGCATAGCAATGTGACAGGAATAAAGTGAGCTCTTTTGAAAATCCTTGCAGCACTGAGGATAGATTAATATTTTCTTTAATGCATTTTACTTTCTTACTCTTTACTTTAATGCACTTGAATTAAGTAATTTATTTATAGTTGTTAATGAACACGAGCATGACCACTTCGAGCATTCATATAGTACTTGGTAACCCAGCAATGCTTAATGTTTGGTAGCCTAGCAACACTATATGTGTTTAGGAATTTGGAATGGTTACTTGTGTTAGGATAGATAGGCAATAATGAATTAGATTTTAAATTTCTCTACTCTTCATTCTTGTTGTAGGCAATCAAATCTATAAATCATAAAATGATAAAAAATTAGATACCTCAATTACACTTAAACTATACCCTCGAGCCTTATAGGTGTAGTTGGAAAGACAATAAACATTCTCAATGACCATTTCACTTCCTAGAAGAGCTAGTGCATTAGGTAACTATAGGTCCACATAATTTGACTAGATCACACATATCGCCTTAGTGATTCGTATGGTTGGGCATAGCGATACCTGACTACTCATCAGTGTGGAAGAAAGAAGGGAAGCCATTTCAACATGTTTTAACACCGAAAACCAACTCCTATGGCCTCAGTACAAAGCTAGAGAATGCACAACTTCTAGATCTAGTTTCAACTACCTGTTTAACCATGGTTGATCTTGTTTTTACTTGGAATTTGATTCTCTATGTTGAACCCCCTCTCTTCCATGTTGGTCAGCATGGAAATAAGGGGGGAGGAGGGGAGGGGGGGTTGAAGACTAAAAAACCTTCTTTTTGGCCTCTACAGACCTCTGGAGTATCCAATTTTGATAGATTTGATCCTGTGTTACCTTGGGGAGGCCTTGGGACCTTAATTTTGGATCTTTGGATGTTTCAAAATCTACTTTCCCTAGTTTCCATGTTAAGGGTCCCTTTTTCCATGTTGGCTAGCATGGAAATGAAGGGGGGCCCAATGTGGAAGCCTCAAAACCCTCAATTTTCATGCTCAAATAGCCTAGAAATTGCTCTAACTGATGACCAAAGCCACCTAATAGTGTTGTATCCCTACATCATGGCATACTAAGGCCTAAAACTAGTAGAAACCTAACCCTTTCTAACCTATGCTAGCCAAATTTCACCATATTTAGCCTATTTTGCTTGATTTTTGCCTTATTACATGATGCTTTGACTTGTTTTTGGCCTGGTGTTACATTGTTAGCATTGTTGACCTTATTGTGGCCTTCATGCACTCTTATATTCTCTTTATTTGCCTCATTATAGCTTTATTTTCCATTTTTAGGCTTTCATTGGTATCAAATAGTGGGGCTTGAGCTTCTTGGACAACCATTTGACACCATGTGACCATGGCTCGCTATGGCCTTAAACTGGCATAACAACTTGCTATGACCTTAAACTAGAATCCTAGCCTACCAAATCCTAAAACTAGAAAAATCATAATCTTTTTTAACCATTTTTAGCCTTATTTCTCACACTTCCCCTTGCTTGACCTTTATTTGGCCTCTATTGTACTTTGTCAAAATTGTCCTTACCTCATTAATGCCCTTGGATGACCTTTCTTGCATTAGATATGCATGTGTTTACATGATTTTATATCATTTTAGCATTATTTATTTACTTTAACCCAAGTGTCACTTAGTTTTATGATATGTTGGGGTATCTTTTTCTATACCATGGTGCCCTTCAGTCTTAAGAATGTTGGAGTGACCTATCAACGAGCCATGACCTATATATTCATTGATTACATGTTAGGTTTACTTAAATGATTATCTAAATGATATAGCCATTAAGTCCAAAGTGGCCAATGACCATGCTAATGACCTAGACCTTTTGCTTAAATGATGCCTCAAATATGAGCTTAGGCTCAATCCTAAGAAATGTGTCTTTGGTGTCAAGACCAATAAGATGCTTGGCTTTGTAGTCTCTAAAGTAGGGATACATGTCGATCTTGATAAGGTTAAGGCCATATCAAAATTAGTAGTGTCTACCAACCTTAATGAGATTCAGGAGTTATAAGGAAGACTATAGTTAAAAACCTTAAATAAGAGTTGACATAACTATTGATGGTCTATCCTATGAAAGAGGGTAAACCATTATACATTTACCTTATCATGTTTAACACATTCATTGCTTCTCTACTCTATCAAAAACATGATGATGTAGTAGAGATTCTAGTATACTACTTTATCCATGCATTAGTTATCCAAATGACCCAATACATTGAAGTGGAGAAGTATTGTTTAGTACTAGTCTTCTCATTGAAGAAGTGGAGATACTACCTCTTCAGAAGCCAAGTCAACATCATTTACAAGGATAACGTGCTTAGAGCCATAACAACCAACATTTATGAAAGTAGCGATATAGCTTGATGGAAAGCCACAATGATGGAGTTTGACTTTCATTATGTCTTTCAATCCTCAATGAAAGCTTAAGCTATAGCCGTACAAGTCATAGTATCACTTGTTGATGACCAAGTAGTCTTAGATCCTAAGTTCCTTGATGAACACATTAACACTATTAGCCAAGTACCTAAGGGTTATGAGGTAGTCATGCACTTTGATAGAGCTTTAACTACCCAATGGGCCAGTGTTGCTACCATCATGACATTCTCATCTAGTGAAATCTAATCCTTCACCTATCATTTTGAGTTTCCATGTACCAACAACATAGCAGAGTATGAGGGTTTGATCAAAGGGATGATGGTAGCTTTTGACCTAGGAATTAGACACTTAACAATTAAAGATAATTCAAAACTTGTGGTTAACCAAGTAACCAAGATCTATGCGTGTAAAGCTAACCACTTCCAACCATACTATGATCTAAGAAAGCAATTTTTATAGTAATTTACAAACATTGATATCCAACAAATACTCAAAAATGAGAATGCCATAGCTGATGCCATTACAATCCTAGCCCTTAGTGTGATGTAAGAGGTGTTTAGTAACTTTAATTATGGACTATGATACTCCTATCACATAGAACACTAAGGATACCTTTGTGGTCATCATTCATACTAGTCCTTCCAAGGAGTGGTATGACAATATCAAATTTTACCTTATGCATGGTGAATCCTCACAAGGCCTGACTACTACTTAGAAGGACACTATATGCAAGTGATCAAAGTATTATGTCATAATAGGTGATAACACATTATGTCGATGATCCTATAATGACATACTCCTAAAGTGCTTAGGTAAAACTAAAGCCAGAACAGTCCTAGAGGCTGTTCACAAGGGTGTTTGTGGAGGACATATAGGACCTAGAGCTATGGTTGCTAAGCTTAGATAGATAGGCTACTATTGGCCTCATATGAAAAATGGCTACTTATAGAAAGTTAATCAATGTGACACATCCAAACGATATAGCAACCTTATACATGTACCACCAACTGAGTTACATATCACTCAAATAACATGGTTATTTCGACGATGGGGTTTGGATATCATTGGACCCATAGCACCTAAGTATTTTGTAAGGAATAGCTTCATCATTACCACAACCAAATACTTTACAATGTGGGTTGAGGCTATTCCCCTAAGGAAGTCTACATTCTAGCAAGTTTGCCAATTCATCCTAGATAACATTGTCACTTATTTCAGCATACTCATGACATAGTTACAGATAATGGACCACAATTTAATAGCCAAAAAGAAAAAATTTTCTATCATGACCTAGGCATTAAGAATTATTTCTCATTGCCTTATTACCCTCAAGCTAATGGACAAGTGGAAGCATGCAACAATGCCATCATCAACTTGCTCAAGAAGATGTTCAACAATAACAAGTGCAAATGGCATATGTAGCTTGTCCATGCATTGTGGACATATAGAACAACCTATCGCACCAAAACTGGTGTAACCCCTTATAGCTTGGTTTATGGTTCTAAAGTTTTTTTTACCTCTTGAATTACAAGTGTCATCACTTTGAGTAGCCTTGATCGACTTCATTAATGATGAGTAGAATGAGGAGTTGTGGACAAGAACCTTGGACTCGATGGAAGAGTAATGAATGCAAGTGCTTGCTCACATCAAACACTATCAAGAGAGGAAAAAGTAGTAGCAACACCATAAATTAATCATGTGTAAGATCAAGGAGGAAAACTTGGTCCTAAAAGCCATCATTAAGCATGTGAATAAATTCTTAGCCAATTAGAAAGGACCCTTCTTTGTCACTAGAGCCTACAAGAATGGTGCATTCAAAATATTTGACATAGATGGAAATGAGGTAGCAAATCTTGTCAATTATTCCTATCTAAAGCCATACTACATGTAGCTGACAATCATTGACAAGTGAGATTACTTTCAATGACTTACTAGGGTCCTAAACTAGTACCATAGCCTTAAACTAGCCACTTCAATGAATTGGATAGCTTGGTTTTATCATCACATGTGATCTACATGCATTGTAGCATTATAATATGTAGTGGTATTTTGTATTATTTGTTGGTGCCTCTTGGGTCAAGCCTCCAAGCACCAACAAAGAGGTGCAATTGAAACAACACAAAATTTTGCATGTTATAACCAATTTCCGTCATATAGCTTTCACCCCATGAAACCTAAGGTAAAACTTGATTGTAAATGTAAAGATTGTAATCCATGGAGGGAAATATCACATGTCCCATATTTTTGGGGTTGAAAAATATCTCATAAGTAATCAGAGCCTTATTCCCCAAGTGAAAAACATTACTTGGTATCTATATTTGGGCTTGGGGAGTCAAAATGTCTTTTGGAATGCCAAAAATGACAATGTGAAGGGTTTTATGGGGGTATACACTTTTTTATGCTAGAAACATTTGTAGGGGGTAAATCTCACCTACCTCTAGCATGGGGGGGGGGGGGGGGGGGGGGGTTAGAGGTTTCTCCTTAGCTTAGAAACTTCCCCCTCCCCCCAGTGTAGAAATTGCATATCCTCAATGTGGAAGCCACAAAAGCCAGATTTCAACACTCCATGCACTCCAACATTGACCAATCACTCCATCAAGGATGATAGAAGGCTCAACATGGAATATTTATCTTTAGCATAGAAGGTGTTTTCCATTAATATTTATAGTAAATGGAATGCCCTTGGAGGAAGGCACTTACTATATATGGAAAACCCCCAAATTTGGACACCCATTGCACCTGTATGAGGCATAAATTTGTAGCAATTTGATGGCCAATTTGTAGCCAATGTGCAATCAAATTATAGCCCAATTGCAACCATTTTTCAACCTCATTCATGGCCTAAAACCTATAAAAAATAGCCTTAATCACCATTTATAGGTTCTACAATTTTTCAAGGTTCAATGATTTTTTGGCACACACATACTTTTGCGATCTCACAATTTTTTACAATTCTAGACTTGGACATTTTCAAGCACTTAAGAGCTCTTACAATTTGCCACGTTTCCATTTTCTTAAACCCAGAGTGGAAGCACTATAACTCTATTACCTTGAAACTTGTGGATTTTTGGTGTCAATGCTACATTTATAGGATTTCCAAACCCTAGCATGGAGTAATCTAGTAGCCAAATTTTCCATTTTTTAACCCCTAGCAATGACCAATGTTGTAAATCTAGAGTAGCAGCAAAGGAGGTTTAATAGGATTGGTAGTCACATTGCATTTGGATCGTGGAGTTGAACACATTAGCTTTAACAGACCTTGAACCCCTAGTTAAGTCAACCCCCTTGTTGCCCTCTCAAGCACAGTTTGTATAGAACCTCTTAACTCTCCTTTATTTTAGTATTTGTAAAATAAAGTTTACAGTTTTTGTTTGTGTTCAAATTAAAATTTTCATTTATTTTAGTGCATTTATATTACTTCGATTTGCAATCATATCATCTATCTCATTTTGCATTTCATAAGTCCCTAGTTGATCTGCCAAACTAGCCAAGGCACCTCAAATCCCATTTTTTTAAGAGGCCTTGGGGATTTGGGGTTGAGGTTGCTACACTAGATCTATTAGTTTTTCTAGCAATTGATTTTTCCAATTGCAACACCAACCACTCTTGCATTGAATCTACTTTGCTCCACTTAAGAATGAGTGTCTCCTTTGCATGTTCCAAGGTGATTATGGCAATAGTAGATTTAAGCACAGGCTCTACAACATAACATGGATAGCCAGTTAGCCTTTAAGCATGAGCACATCACACAAAACAAAAATAAAAATTAATATATAACAAACATAGAAATAAATTAAAATCAAACTCAAAACTACATAGTTGAAACTAATTAAATAATTAAGGCCTAAGTAACCTAAAAAAACACAACTAGAGAATGCTGACATGAATAACTAAAAAATTTAAAAATAAGAATTATTAAAGTTTGCTTACCTAGTCTAAGCAATGTAGGGACTCTAGAAGCCATGGGTGCATATATGCCCAAGTTTGAAAGACCCCACCAAACATGAGCAATCCTATTGGCCAAACACTTGTGGTAGACTTCAGAGTAACATGAAGTGCATTTGTTGAAGTCATTCTTCAGTGTCTCCAACATCACAAGTATCATAGATGAGCCTTTTGTAAAGACCTCTAATGTTGTATGTGCCAAGGATAGGACTTTTTCACTAATAATCAATTCTATAGTATGCACTCTATACCTAAAACATATAAATGCAACAAGAAAATTATTAAAACCAAGTAGCCTAATGAAAGAAACAAATGAATAAAGAGTTAGAATATCACTTACACTTACAAGTGGTAGAAAGTGCCAGGAGGATTTTGAAACAAAGTGTGGAGTTGGTGGCCTATCATTAACATGTTGTTAGCATTGTACTAAATAAACTTAGACATATCCAAAATTTGGGATAACTTGTATGTTCTTGGTGTGTATGTGCCATCATGATGGCCATCTTCCACCTAAGGGGCAAAGATATCTACCATGAACTTGACAATAAGGCTAGCAGAGAAAGGTAGCAAAGTCTTTGCATTAGTAACTACAGTGTCAGAGGCTAAGTGTGACCACAAGATCACACTAAAGTTCTTAAGCAAGAAAGCCAAGAACTTTTTAACCTTAGGCATAAACCAAAGAGAATCATGATCCAAGACCATGTTAGGAGGCAAATTTTTTGGCCCTAGGATGTTTAGGTAGCATAGAAGCCCAACTAGTTCAATGACCACTAAGATGGATTTCAAAAAGGCCTTGCATAACCAAACAAAACCATTAAAACACAACATATTAGTAAGAAAAAATTAAAAAAATAAACAAAAAATGACAAATATAATGTCAACATTCATATACAAGACCAAAAAACTAAATTCAAATTTAAAATAATAAAAAACAAAAAAATCAAACTACTAACATTTTTTTACATAAAAACTAAGTAGAAAATTTGGTAACACAAAACATTGATGGCAATCACATAGTTAAAGAAGGCATAAAAAGTTACAGAAATTTTATGTCAAGCATTAAACTATGAGATAAAGCCTATAACAAGTTCAAACTCATGATTAACAATGCATTAACTAGTGTAAAAATTTCAACTTGAATTTAATGAAATTTTGACTAGAAATCCTAGCTTATAGTGAAATAGCTATAGTAAAAACTCTAGGAAAGCTAGATAAAAATTTTTTAAAATTAAAAAGATTATCCAAAAATAATATACATAATGTAAATAACCATTAGAGGCCCTAAACATAGCCCAAAAAAACACAAAAAAAAATAGACCAATGCTACCAATGCAAGCTAGAATGCTTGCATGCTCAACAGTTGAAACTGTAATTGTATAGGGAAATTCATGTAGAAAAAAATTTGACAAAAAATTACCAAATTTTTTTTTCTAAGTTTGGGAAGTGTAAATATACATAATTCAAAAAAAATTCTATGCTAATTTTCCAATAATAGCCATAGAAAAATTCACATTATGGCCTAGAAGCACTTTGAATGTTTTCCCAAAAAACCCAGTTTGCAGTGAAACAATTGCACTGAAACCTTTGGGAAAATTGTGAAATTTTTTTTCAAAAATTATAAAACCTATGTGAAACCCTCTAAATTGTCCTAAAAATTCCCAAGAGGCTAGGAAATTCTAAAACAATAGCCAAAATATTCCAACAATGCTAATCTTTGCATGCTAGTAATAGGTAAACATTGAAAAAAAATAACTGCTCATTGGTCTATGGAAAAAAAAACATAAAAAATTAACCATTGCTCTGAAAATAGTGAACCACCAATACAACTACTAAGCACTATAGAATAATGCTATTATCTCAAAAATAAAAAATTCTACATCAAATCCTTATAAAAAACTACAAAGTTTAATCACTTTTTAGTAGAAGAAGGTAAAAAATGCATAGAATGGGCCAAACAAAAAAAATCATAGTTTTATACATAAAGGCCCTAAGGCCAAAATTACAATCTAAACACATAAACACAACCTAAACATAATATTCAAGTCACATAAAACCAAAATTTTTCCAACATGCAGGTCTAGGTAAAAATTGGTAAAAATAGTCAATGAAGGGTACCTAGCAGTCATTTTAGAAGAGCCTTCACTAATGGATGGTCTTGGTAGGTGGAAGATACCTATGGTAGTAGTGTCTGTCTCCTCCAAATTTTGATTCTTATTGGTTCCTTCTCTCCTCTTTGACATCTTGCAGGATTGGAGTAGAATTCTTGGCTTCTCTGTGATTGCATTTCCTTAGTGTTGGGAAATTATCAAAATATGCTAGTTGTCATGAAATTGAAGCCCAAAATATTTGGAAAGCCTAAATGCCACTAACCCTCCAAAATAACCAAGCTAGGAAAAAATATTTTGCATAAATTTTCAATGAAAAAACCTTCCATGTATTTATGTGTTGGTATAGCAGCCACACTCATAATGCCTACATAACACTCAGTGAACTCAGTGTTCACATATGGAAAGTGATAAATATGTTGGGTTTTCTTGGTTTGTAATTTCAAACAACCTTCTAACTTTGGATGGGCCCCATAGGGAACCTCCCATATAAACCACAAAAAATTCCAATAGGATGGGATTTAATACTTTGAACCAAAGATACACTGGGAATGGATGCTCAAGTAGATATGTAAACATTGAAATTGATTATAGGCACCAACCATGACCACTATGCATCTCCCAACTACCCATCCTTGATCCATTAAGGTCAATAAAGCCCCATCCCAAAATAGAAACTTAAACATTACCATGGAAGGATTTCAAGTGTTAAAAAGTGGCCTAAAACAACTAGAACAAGCTATTCCAAATACTAATATGATGGCTGCAGTCAAAGATATGCTAGCCAACATATTTTATATGAGGAATGGTGATGGAAGACACTAATGAGACCTCCAAATGACCTCCAAATTGCCAAGCCAAATCCCAAACCCTAATCAGAGTCTCTAGCAACTCCAAAACTCTATAAACCTTATCAAAAGGTGTCACAATCCATATTTTCTTAAAAATTACACTAGCTAGATCATTAAATATGGTGGAAACCATATTTTTGAATGGATTAGATACAAAATAAATTAATAAGACCTCCAATAGCCTTTAAAATTGAAAACCCTATCCTTGACACCTACTTGGAGCCTTCGGTGACCTTGGAACACCAAACGTTAAGTCATAAATAGGTCAAAATTGATCAAAAACTAAAAGATATGATAGGATGAGTGTTAAATATGTTGGCCATAATATAAATTTCAAGAAAAAACAATAAGAACTGATTAACTAGTCCAATTGACCTCCAAATGCCTCACTCTAATCCCACAACCTAACCAGAGCCTCCGATAGCCATCGAATCTTGAAAACTAAGCCAAATAGTGGTTGAAATTAGTTAAGTTCTCCATTTATACACTGATATCAGTACTAAATATGTTGGCTAGCATAGTTTTGTGAAGAAGTAACCAAATAGTATCTATAGTAACCTCCTAGATCACTAGTTTTGAGCCTAAACCCTAGTTGCAGACACCAATGATCCTAGAAGCCAAAAAACCAAGTCTATTAACTACCTAGACTACCAAGAAGCTATGATTCCATAAAATATATTCTAGCATGAGAAATAAATATGCCAGCTAGCATATTCTTAATTTTGATGATAGTTTTGACAACCATATGACACTTTGAATTGCCTGAAATTCAATTGGAGAAGCCTGGAACCCCAAAACTTGAAACCAACTGTAAATTCATCTTATTTTAAGCATGAAAAGTTTAAATTTCATCATTTATATGTTTTTGTGATAGAAAATCATGGTTTCTAGAGAAATTAAGAATTCCAGCAAAATAGCTTTGGCCTTAGATCCTAAGGACTCTGTGAAAAATAGGATCCGAGGTGCCCTGGATGGTCTAGTAGATTACCCAAGGACTTAAAGGAGGGCAAAATGAGATAACAAAAATGAAAGTAGGAAATGTATATCTAACAATAAATGAACTTAAAATAAAGAAAATAGATCTAAATTTCACACAAAATCGAACTATAAAATTTATTCAAAAAATAAAATTAGAGTCCAGAAATGTGTACAAAGTTATGCTTATGAGGGGAGCAAGGAGTTCGATTGGGTAGGCATTTAGAATTTGTTGAAACTACTATAATGAATTTCACAATCTGAAGGCTCTACCATTCCAATGCTTTTGAACCTTGGCTACTATTACACTATATTTGCAACATTGTTGATGTAGGGGAATGAGATGTGTAAGGGGGTTTTACTACCAAGAAGAGCTATGCTATGGGTAAAGCACAAAACACTCAGTGTTGCTACCCAAAACTCAAAAAATCTCAAAGGGGATAACAATGGCCATGGAGGTTCCATGTTGATGATTCAATAAGTTGTGCATATGTAAGATAGAAAGAGCTCTTAAATGTGAAAATTCTTGTAAATGTAAGAGTGGAGAAACCTTTTATGATCTTGGTGCTTTGGTTCTTTAGGGTTTTGGGCAAAAAATTTGGCTACAAATTTTTCCTAATTGCTAACAAATTTTTGGTACATGTAGGTGTGATTGATGTTCAAATCCAATGGGGTTACTATATATGGTAAGTGTCATATCCCCATGACATCAATTCATTCCATTTACTAAAAAGAGTAAATAGGAATATCACCCTTACTAGCTCTTTTCACCCATACCGAGCCTTCCAATAGCAATGCTAAAGTGCATGGTCAATGTTGGAGTTGGTGCAATGCTTGAAGCTTGGGCCATTTTGGAGAAATACTAGGAGGAAGGTGAAATTATAGGGGATGCAATGGCAATGCTAGGGAATAAGAGTCATACCCCTCCATCTCCCATGCTATGCATGGGTGATGTCACATCCTCCAATGCTGGGTGTAGGTGGATTATACCCCTCAATAGTTATCTCTAGCATGCAAAATGTTGTACCCCCCACAAAATCCATTAAAATTTTAATTTTGGCCCAAAGGCATTTTTATGCTCACCCCAAGCCAAAATATAGGCATGATATAGCTTTTTTCACTTGGGGGATAAGGCTTTGACCACTTATGAGGCATTTTCAGCCCCAAAAGTATAAAGTATGTGAAATTGCATCTCTTGGATTGCAATCTTCAAATTTATAATGAAGCTTAGCCTTAGGTTTCATGGGGTGAAGGTTACAAAGGTTATAACATGTATTTTTGGAGGTGTTTCATTGGCCTCTATTTGTTAGTTTTTGGAGGATTGACTCGAGAGGCACCAACAAAGAATACAAAATCCCACTATAGGTCCATCATTGACATCTCCTCTTCATGCTTGATTTAGTCATGTCGAACCATGCCCAAGAGTGCTTGTGATGATGAGACAAGGCTATGATGAAGTAATAGTCATGAGGTCATAGGGAAATGGTCATGAGGGTTAATAATGGATTCTAAGTGCTAACATCATGGATACAACATTGACATGTTGGTTAGTTAGTGGTTTTAATACTTCATGTTTTAAAGTGTGGTTCACTTGATAGATGCATTTGAGGAACCATCACTTCACTCCAAGTTTTCTTTGGTTGCTAGGCTCCTCCCTTTGTATTTTCAAAGCCATTGATTTCGAATTTTGGCCTTTATAGGACATTCTAGCTTCTTGATAATTTGTTTCCCCATTTTTTTTGTATCATAAAACCCTTATTGGGTTTGTTTGCCAAGGCCAATTTTGACATGGGTTTCCTGTTGAATGAGCTGTGTTACATCCAACAAAATTAATAGATTTTCCATCAAACAATATGTGTTACACTTCAACTTAGTGGTAATCCTAGTGAATGAGCTGTGTTACATTCAGTGGACTTGAGATTGAAGCATAATGAAGGGTTGTCATATGGCCACAATGTACAAGTGTCAAATATTGGTCAACATTATTAATTAAGGTAAGGAAAGTTATAATAAGGATATGGGGTTGGGTTTAAGGAATGGTGTGATACAAGCACTCTTGACATAGTAGGACAAACTCACCAAATCTTGCACATCAAGGCCACATGGCAACTTGCTTCTGTGATGAGTTGTACCTTCATGATGACTTCCAAGCTTCATCCTACAAGTACAACTCCAAGATGATAAGAAAACCAAGCAAAGAAAACATGATATTATAGTACAATGCATAAGGCCATAGAATGAAAAAACCAGGCTACCATACATCACCATGTTACAAAGTTTACAATTCCCACATTATGCAAAAGATGGTTGTGTAAGCCACTTATTATCAGCTATGATGATCATCGATATTGGCTACTATAGGCTACATGTAATAATGCTTCAAATAGGAATGATTGATTAGATTTTCCAGTTCATTCCCATCCATGTCAGCTATCTTGAATGCTCTGTTGCCCTAGGCCTTAGTGACTAAGAAAGATCCTTCCTAGTTGGCTGAGAATTTTTTTGCATGCTCATAGACTACCTTAAGAACTAGGTCATCCTCCTTGACCTTACGCTTGGTCAAGTTATGATTGTGCTACCATTTCTACCTCTCCTTATATTTTCCTACATGAGAAAGGGTTTCCATTTGTTTCTCCTCCATTGAGTCTAGGTCCATGGTACACAACTTCTTGTCCTACTCATTATTGATGAAGTCAAATAAGGCTACTCAAAGTGATGGTACTTGAAATTCAAGAGGTAAAAGAACTTTAGAATCATAAACTAGGCTATAAAGGATTACACCAATTGTTTTTTAGAATGTCACTCTATACACCCAAAGTGCATGGACAAGGCACACATGCCATTTATGTTTGCTATTATTTAACATCTTTTTGAGTAAGTTGATGATGGTCTTATTTCTTCTCCATTGACTTGAGGGTAGTACAGTGATGAAAAGAAGTGCATAATGTACTAACCTAAATTTTTGGTGTAAGGATGGAAGGGAAAAAAAAACACTAAAAGATCGTCAGGCAGACAAAGTTGACCCTGCCTTCACTTGAGGGCAAGTTGGAAAAGGGAATGAAGGTAAAGTGCTTTGGATGGTTTGCATGCAAATCAACCAAGGACTTCCTCGAGCATAAACTGTGGCTTGCGCTAGGTTATCGTAAACTAATGTTTGAAATGTAAATGATGACGCATGAAATTTAAATAGAACGTATGCATAAATGTATTATAAGTAGAGCGTAAACAGAGCAAACAATGTAAATGACAGGCAATAATGAACTGTATTGTATTATTTAAACAAGAATGTGCACCGGTCAAAGTGTAGCTGTGTGTGTGGATGGCAGGTCAAGCACTAAGCCCCAGGATGATGTGTGAAGTGNGGGTCAAAGTGTAGCTGTGTGTGTGGATGGCAGGTCAAGCACTAAGCCCCAGGATGATGTGTGAAGTGCTTGGATTCTAGGAGTCAAGTGTGTCAGAGCATCCTAGGGTACTGGTCAATGCTTCCCAAGCCATCCACCTTAAAAATTGCTGACCCCATTTATGTGAATTGACAAGGTATTTATAGGGCTGGGCCTAGCTTCAGTGCGGAATTCATGAATGGAATCAACGGTTGGGAGATGAGAGGAAAATAGATCTCATGACACATGTTCAATGGATAGCTATATGTGAGTTGGATGTGTGTGTGCAAGCTACATTCTTGACCAGGTTCATCGTATCTTACAATGTGTGGCTTACTCAATCCCATGGAAACACATACAATTTGGACCGCGAGGGCCTGACAAGCCCACAAATGAAGATTTACAATGTACTATAAGAGAAATTGACCCTGGCTCACTTGAAACTTCTGGATCTTTGGTTTGACCACTATAGGATGTCGATTAGGGTGGTTCTGTGGTTGTTTGAGGCTTGTCTACTTGCACTCACGCTGGGCATTCATGTTGGGCGTGTCCTCAGTGTGACCTCAGCCTGAGTGAAGTAAAATGAGACATTTGACACCAAATTTTGATTTCTGAAGCCTGTTCTTTGAATGCAACTATTGCCTTGAATGTGTCTAACCTTGAGAGTGATCTAAAATTCAGAATTTGAACTTGAATGTATCTAATTTGGAGCTAATTTGAATTGGTCATGCTGGACTCACGCCACAACGTGATCTAAAACACTTGCAATTTTGAGCTGAAATCTGGAATTTCTGAAGGCTAGGATCCATAGTTTTCAATAGTGGATCCTAAGGATGACTTGCATCCTTGAAATCAAGTCATTTTGAATTAGTTTTAAGGCTCTAAAAGTTGGTCACACTAGACTCATGCCATAACATGACCTGCAGCGTGACATGCAGCATGACCTCAAAAACTTGCAATTTTGAGTTAAAATTTGGAATTTCTGAAGGCTAGGACCCATAGTTGTTAATAGTGGACCCTGAGGATGACTTGCACCCTTGAAATTAAGTCATTTTGGCTCATTTTTGAGGCTTCGAAAGTTGGTCACGCTGGACTCACGCCATAGCGTGACCTGCAACGTGAGTGAGAAAATTTGCAATCTAGCGTGAGTTCCAGGACAAGCCAACATGAGTGCCTAAGATAGGCTAGCGTTAGTGCCCAAGAAAAGCTAGCATGAGTGGCATGCCTTAGTTAAATTTTACCTCCTGAATGCTCGAAAGGGCTTGAGTTGTTCTTGTTTCAAAGTGTTGCTGAAATTAGTGGTGTTTCATTGGCCCCTCTTTGTTGATGTCTGGAGGAATCCACTTGAGAGGCATCGACAAAGAAGTACAAAACACCATGAAAAACCAAGTACCAAGCATTTTCCATCGGCCTTGGCTGGATGGTCATCGCACCGTGTTCAAAAGTACATGGGATTGACGGGAATGTGGTTCAAGATGTAAGGAAATTGGTTATAATGGGGGAAGTCGAGAGTTGATCAAGGGTTATAATTGCTATTGGAATTGTGGGAGAGGAAATGCTCTCACATGAATGAGCTATATCTTTGGTCCATGTCAATAGCTAGTGTTCAGCAGACTCGGAGCCAAGACATAGGAGGTGCGTTCTTTGGAGAAATGGGACTCTTATAGAGTGTGTACGAGGCCCGTTGTAAATAGCCAAAGCCACACGATGATGTGCAACATGGTCTCTTTGAGATATGAGTGTAAATAGTTTCCAAGACAATTTCCTTCTCACCTGGGGATTGTATGACAATAGCCAATAGTCTTTGGTTTATGATGTCAATGGGATCATGAAGACCTTTTCTGTGCATTTTTCTCCTTGACCTTTTTATTCTTTTTCTTTTTATTTATTTCTTATTTTCTCTTTGGTATTTTTGAAAGAGCTTGCTTTTAGTGTTGTACTCGTGTTTGAGCACTTGAATTTTGTGTCATGCATCATATACTGTGTTTTGCATTGCAACTACTTAGAGAGTCACAGTGTGCCACAGTGTATCAAGAGCAGCTTTGAGGTGAGTAGAGAATGTATTTTGAATAGGACAAGGGGGCATGATGGGGAAATAGGGAATGCATCAGGAGTCAGGAATGTACTTATGAACAGATTGATTAACCCAGTTACGTGCGTCAAGAAGAATGTGATACCTTGTCGTCATGATGAAGTGCATCTATACACGAATGCCTTAGGCATGTCATCCTACAAACACAACTCCAAGAAGACAAGAAAACCATAAATGAAATGGTTAACTAAGCACTTTAAACAAGGAGATGGAGCCACCGCATGAAATTTTCAAAGCAAATAGAATTATGAACAACATCAACTTCATTAGTGTCCATGAGGCAAATTATGCAGCAAGTATTTGTGGAACACGTACAACCAATTACAGCAACACATATTTTTAAATTTTGACTAGTTGTTGATGATGTCACCAGTTTATAGTCTTAGAGGACTGTTGCAAATTAGTTTCACATCATAACCCTTTGGACGGTGCCAATTTAGCGTCGTAGCGGATGGTGCATTGCTAGTTTATAGTCATAGGGGACTGTGAAGAGGCAAACTAGTTTATAGTCTTAGTGGACTCTGGATGCTAGTTTCACATCATGGTAGACATATATGGTAGTTTAGTGTCATACCAGACAGAGCTCTGTGGTATCAGTTTTAAGTCATGATGCTAGGACTGTTCTGTGGTATCAGTTTTAAGTCATGATGCCAGGACTTTTTTGTGGTATTAGTTTTAAGTCATGATGCCAGGACTTTTCTGTGGTATCAGTTTTAATTCATGATGCTAGGACTTTTCTATGGTATCAATTTTAAGTCATGATGCCAGGACTTTTTGGTGGTATTAGTTTTAAGTCATGATGCCAAGACTGTTCTGTGCCAGTTTATAGTAATAGCGAACTGATGCTTACCTTGCTTGTGTAAAGTATAATGTTGCATGCATGGTCATGGTATGTGCCTGCAAGATCCTATAAAGATCAACTAGGAAGAAAACAACATCAAGCAACACCTGTTGTACATAGAGCTGAAATGTATGAATGAAAGAAAATCAATGCAAAAGATGATAGTTTTAGGCCGTTTTGGGCTGTAAGCTAGTTTAAGGCCTTTTCGGGCCATGTGTTTTTGTAGTTTTATGTTTTTCAAATGCACTATGTGAACTAAGTTGACGAATATGTAAACAAAGCAAAATGCATGATCTAAGTGAGTGGGAAAAATGTACACATAAAGGCTAGTACAATGTAAACAAATGTCAAGAATGCATGGCAAAGGGTAGGCAGGCACCCGCATTTTGGGCCAAGGGAATGTCTTGGTCATCTAGTTGTTTCCTAACCGAGCATGGATTAGAAAGTGTGCAAGGTTTAGGATCCTTTGGAGGGGGGGAGGGGGGGGGGGG
>MNCI01007092.1:22707-128972 GCA_015680685.1 Gnetum montanum
TTGGCTTCAACCACTCATTCGGATGTGTTAGCCTTAGGCGTTGCATTGGTTACCATAGGTGTATCACCAAGAAACTCTTCTTCCAAAACTTGCGCCATGTTTATGTTGTGGATAGTTGAAGAGGAAGCGTTATCACCACGGATGATAACTTGACCACCTTTGTATGGAAAGTGGATTTCTTGGTGGATGGGAGAGGAGATGGCCCTTAGTTGGGCCAGCCAAGGCCTACCTAGAATCATGTTGAAACCTGACATCTCCTCTATGATAGTGAAGTCTACACTAGTGGGGAATTACTCTCCTACCACAAAGGCTAAGTTAATTGTACCCTTGACTTGGACACGAGATCCATTGAAGGATTTTAGACATGTGATTTTAGTTGGCCTGATTTCATCTGCCAAGCCTATCTTGTTGATGATGGAGTACAGGACTACATTCGTTGTTGCACCATCGTCAACATGCACTTTGTGGATGGTGCATTTCCCAACACGTATGCTAATGGATAGTGGAGCTGTAGTAGCTTCCCCTCATTTGGGGTTGACTTTAACTGCATCATCGCGAAAGGTTAAGGTTGTTGAACTCAATTCTTGCAGTGTAGGGGGGAACATGATTGCATGAATGGATGCCTCATCTGCAGGGATATCCTCCATAATAGTAATGGAGGCTAAGATCTAGGCTAGTGCTTGGTAGTGAGCAAATGAGGTTGTAACTAGGTTGTACAAGCTCAACATTGTGCTCTTTTGCTTGAGCGTTTGCTTCACCTGGGTTAGTGCAGCTACAAAGTCCATGTCATTAGCCGTTGTGTTGGCCTTGATTCCCTCCACGTGATTTGAGAGACAAATATCTTGTAAAGGGGACTTGGGCTTGGTTTTTTTGGGGGTAGGGGCCCTAGTGTTCAGTTTTTGTTTGTTGGTTGTGGCCCTTGCTTTGACCATTGGGGTTGCGAGGTGCTCATTTTTCCTCTTGCATTGTCATTTGGTGGACTTACCTGGGTTGCTAGTGGGGTCGACCCTCGAAGGAGGAGGGATTGAGATGTTGCCCACTATTGGGCTTCAGGTAGGTGAAGGGCCATCACATTGTGGCACCTTGATGATGAAAGGTTGCTTAGCAGTTTTTGTTGCTGCATCATGCCAATTTAACATCTTAGCAGACGAGTCGTGCCAGTTTAACATCTTAGCGGACGATTGATGTGGAGCCTTGACCACAAAGGGTGTTTTGGGTGCCTGAGGTGACACTTTGATAACAAAGGGAGGCCCCTTGCTTGTGGAGGCTACAAGGACCCTTGCCTTGTTAGAAGGCAGGCGGATCACAAAAGGTTGTTGCGCAAGTTTGGGCATGCCACCTATGCTAATTGAGTTTATGACATAGGAGGCATCGTCTGTGTTGGATTGATTTGCCGTGTCAATCACCAGTTGGCCTTGCTCTATCATTCCTTGTAGATCATTTTGCAAAGCATGATAGTTGTCTGTACTGTGAAAAGCCATTTGATGGTAATGACAGTACTAGTCCAATTTAAAATGTTGTGGGATTGGGGGCTCATTTGGTACTACTAATGTGGGGTTCCTTAGTAGCTCACAGTACCTGTCATGTTTTTGGCAGGTAATCTCTGATACGTGTTTGTGTTGGATTTTCTTGGCTTTTAAGAGTTGCTCTAATAGTTGAGAGGGTTGCATCAGTAATGGTGTATACTTTGAGTGGTCCTTGTGCTGAAAGTTGGGCCTTGGGGTGGCCCCTGCCAATGTAGGTGAGTTGGTGCCAAAGTTGGCAGTTTTGTTAGCTGGGGATTTAGGTTGCTTAGCTGTTGGGCCCCAGTTGGTTGCTTTTGTGCTTGTGGCCACCATTGCTACTATTGTGTTTTGCTTGCGAGCATGTTGGTTTCTATAGGCCACATAAGCTGGGTCATTGCTTGATTGCGCCACTTCCTCTATATTCTTAATTTGTGTAAATGCTTGGCTCAAGGTATGAGATTTCAAATAATAAATTGTTGATTTAATAAAGTCATTCACAGCCACCTTAAGGATGCTAAGCAGATATGTTTCAGGGATGGGCTCATGAAGTTTATTCAAGGCCGCACTCCACCTTTGGATAAATTTCTATGTTGGCTCTAATGGCACATGTTTAATCTAAATTAAGCTATCCAATGTGGCTTTAGGATTTAGATTGTATTTAAAGTGGATGACAAACTAGTGTAACAAATCCTCCAGATAGGATATGGAGTTATAGGGCAAAGCTCGGTACCAGTCTAAAGCTTTTCCCGTTAAGGACATAGTGAATACACGCAGAATTGCATGAGGCCAGTCCTAAAGCAATAGACATTCGGTTCAAAATGTTACTAGGTGGGAATTTGGGTCTCCCTCTCCATTGTATTTGGTTAGCTGGGGTAATGAGACTCCCTTTGGCAAGGTTAATGGTGGAACTGAGGGGTTGATTGGATCATCTTGATAGAAGTCCAACACTTTGACTTCCTCAGTGTTTGTGGTTTTAAGGTGCTGTACCTCTTCACTTAATAGGTACATCATTTTCTTTGTGTCTTCCTACTCTTGGACGGTAGGCAGACCAGCATTGAGTGAATTGGATTGATAATAATTCGATCGTTGCATTGTTTGTAGCAAGGGATACTATTGGATTGTCAGTTGTTGTGGTGGAGAAACATTCAGAGATGGGATTAGAGGGTGTGGTATGCTGTAGAGAGTAGGTTGGTATTGCTAGATAGCTGGTGAAACCCATTGCCCAGCCACAGGTTGTGAGGTGATCCCTTGAACGTGTTACGTTGAAGTAGTCAAAGGTGCCCCATGGGTTTGTACTTGTGGTATGTAATGGATGGACATGGAAGCTGGTACTTCTTGTTGATAAGTTGGTCCTCGTGTGCATGCAGATGAAGGAGGAAGCATGGTTGCTTCCACGAAAGGTTGGAATAATTGGGTTTGTATAGGTGTGAGGACTAACGGTATGGTACGAATCCCCATGCTTAGGTTGGATGAAAAGTCATCTTCCTCATCTCCATTCTGAGGCTCTATCGGAGATGGTTGTAAGGCTTGACTCCTTGCCATGAGAAGCTGAGATATGAGTCAATGATGGGGCTCAGAAAGAGGGATTATGTCAAAGGCTAAAGGGATGAACTCATGACCTCCTTTATGGATAAGTTCATAGTTTTTCTTTGCCTCTCTTTCCATGTGATCAATAGGCAAGTTGGCTTGGATTTCACACAAATGAAGTTATATTGTTCAGGTGTGAGGATTGCACAAGTAGGGTTGGTTTGGGAAGACTCCATGATAGCGTGTGTAGCGTGACTAGCTGACAACGTGTGTAGTGTGAATAGCCCTGTAGCGTGTGCAACGTGACTAGCCTGCAGCTTGACTAGCCTATAGCATGTGCAGTGTGACTAGTTGACAACATGTGCAACGTGACTTGCTAACAGCGTGTGAAACATGACTAGCTAATAGCATGTGTAGCATGACAGGGTTCAACGTGACAGGGTTCAGTGAGCAAGCTTAGCGTGATAAGGTTTAGCATGAGAAAGCTCAGAATGAGTAAGCCGAGTTAGGCTTTAGTTTTAGCACTTGATCTATGCAGCATTTTAGCAGGTAACGGGATCAACGTTTTGCTAGGACTGTAAACAAGTTCAGGCCCTCCTTCTAGCATCAATTTACTATACTAACCTGAATTGTCGGTGTAAGGCTGGAAGGGAAAAACAAACACCAAAAGATCATTGGGCAGACATAGCTGACATTGACTTTGCTTGAGGGCAAGCTAGAAAAGGGAATGAAGGCAGAGTGCCTTGGATGGTCTGCACACAAACCAACCAAGGACTTCCCCAAGTCTAAACTATGGCTTGCGCTGGGTTATCGTAAAATGATGTTTGAAATGTAAATAACGACACACAAAATTTAAACAAAACGTATGTAGAAATGTATTGTAAGTAGAGCATAAACAAAGAAAACAATGTAAATGGAAGGAAATAATGAACTATATTATATTGTTTAAACAAGAATGTGCATCGGTCAAAGCGTAGTTGCGTGTGTGGATGGCAGGTCAAGCACTAAGCCCTAGGATGATGTGTAAAGTGCTCGGATGCTAGGAGTCAAGTGTGTCTAAGCATCCTAGGCTATTGGTCAATGCTTCCCAAGCCATCCAACTTAAAAATTTCCAACCCTATTTATGTGAATTGACAAGGTATTTATAGGGCTAGGCCTAGCTTGGGTGTGGAATTCATGAATGGAATCAAAACACATACAATTTGGACCGCGAGGGCCTGACAAGCCCACAAATGAAGATTTACAATGTACTACAAGAGAAATTGACCTTGGCTCACTTGAAACTTCTGGATCTTTGGTTTGACCACTACAAGATGTCAATTTAGGTGGTTCCGTGGCTATTTGAGGCTTGTCTACTTGCACTCACACTAGGCATTCATGTTGGGCATTCATGCCAGGCATGTCCTCAGTGTGACCTCAGCCTGAGTGAAGTAAAATGAGACATTTGACACCAAATTTTGATTTCTGAAGCTTTTTTCTTGAATGCAACTATTGCCCTAAATGTGTCTAACCCTAAGAGTGATCTAAAATCTGGAATTTGAACTTGAATGTGTTTGATTTGGAGCTATTTTGGATTGGCCACTTTGGACTCATGCCACAGCATGACTTGCAGCGTGACCTCAAAAACTTGCAATTTTGATTTGAAATCTGGAATTTCTGAAGGTTGGGACTCATAATTGTCAATAGTGGACCCTGAGGATGACTTGCACCCTTAAAATCAAGTCATTTTGACTCAATTTTAAGGCTCTGAAAGTTTCTCACGCTGGACTCATGCCACAGCGTGACCTACATCGTAACATGTAGCATGACCTCAAAAACTTGTAGTTTTGAGCTGAAATCTAGAATTTTTGAAGGCTGGCATCTATAGTTGTTAATAGTGGACCTTGAGGATGACTTGCATCCTTGAAATCAAGTCATTTTGACTCATTTTTTAGGCTTTGAAATTTGGTCACCCTGGACTCATGCCACAACGTGACCTGCAATGTGAGTTAGAAAATTTGCAATCTAGCGTGAGTTCCAGGACAAGCCAACATGAGTGCCTAAGATAGGCCAGTGTTAGTGGCCAAGACAAGCCAGTGTGAGTGGCATGCCTTAGTCAAATTTTTCCTCTCGAATGCTTGAAAGGGCTTGAGTCATTCTTGTTTCAAAGTGTTGCTAAAATTAGTGGTGTTTCACATAATACCTAGGTCATGACAAAAGATTTTCATTTCTTGGCTACTAAATTGTTATTCATTGTCTATGACTATGGTCATAGGAATGGAAAAATGGACTACTATGTTATCTAGTATGAATCTACAGACTTGTTTAGATGTTGTCCTTTTTAGGGAAATAGCTTCAACCCACTTAGCAAAGTATTTAGTTGTGGTGATGATGAAGTTATGCCCTATGGAAGACTTAGGCATTATAGGTCTGATGATATCCAACCCTCACCATTCAAATGGCCAAGTAATCTGACTAGTATGTAACTTAGTTGGTGGTACCTGCATAAGGTTACTATATTGTTAGCACATATCACAAGTTTTAACCTTTTGTAGGTAATCGCATTTCTTATAAGTCCAATAATAGCCTAATCATCTAATCTTAGTGCTCATAGCTCTACATCCTATATGTCCCCCACATATACCCTCATGAACTTACTCTAGGATTATTTAGGCTTTATTTTTACCCAAGCACACCAACAATATGCCATTGTAGAAGCGTCAACATAATGTGTTATTGCCTAATATGACATATTATTTTGATCATTTACGTATAATGTCCTTTTAAGCAATAGGCAACCTTGTGAAGGTTCACCATGCATAAGGTAAAACTTGATATCATCATACCACTCCTTTACAAGATCAATATGAATTATGACCACAAAGGTATCCTTAGTGCTCTGCATGATGCGAATCACACAGTTCATAGTCAAGGTGGGCAACTTACTAAACACATCTAGCATCACACTAAGGGATAGTGTTGTAGTGGCATCAACTTTGATGTTCTCGTTTTAGGATACATGTTGGATATCAATATATACAAATTATTATAAAAATTTCATTTCTAGGTCACAGTAAGGTTGTAAATATTTATCTTTACATGCATAAACCTTGGTTACTTGGATAACCACAAGTTGTAAGTCATCTTTGATTATCAAGCATTTAACTCCTAGGTCATGGGCTACCATTATTCCTTTGATCAAACCCTCATACTTTACTATATTGTTGGTGCATAGGAATTTGAAGTGGTAAAAAAAAAGGTTGGATTTCATAGGATGAAAATGTTATGATGGTAGTAGCACTAGTCCCATGGGTAGTTAAAGCTTTATCAAAGTGCATGAATGTTGTAGCAATTGAAAATTTCGATGGTTGGAAACACCGAGAGGTTATCGGGCGAACATTTTAACCCCAGATCTGTGCGAGGGCCATGCTAGATAAAACAGAAATGGGGCACCCTGAATGGTCTTGTTGATTAGACAGGGACTTAATTGGTGTAACTTAACCTTGCACAAACGTTTAATTTGGAAATGATGTTTGTAGCATAATATAAAAATTATTAAATGCAATTGGGAAACAACGATGTAAAATGCAATGATAATGAATAGGAATGTAAAGCAAACTGGAGTTAGAAAATGCACCGCCTCAAGATTATGGCTTTACTTTGTTGAGATGGATACAATCGGTTGTGCAACACCAGGAGGCACAGAGATCCCAAAGATAACCATAATGCTCAAAGTATGCCAACTATGCTCTTGAAAGTGGACTTAAAAGCCAATAATGCAAAATGCTAAAAAGCCAACTTGCCAATTTTTCCAACAAATTGCCAATTGCTCTCATAAAACTCCAACCAAAAATGCTAACAAATTTCCAACAACCAAAATTTTCCAACCCAAAGAATTGCCAATTTGCCAACCTTGTCAACTACTCTCTTCAATGCAAGAATGCTAGTTCTTTCTACAAAAAGCCAACCCTTTGAGCATTGTTTGCCATGGTATTTATAGGGCCTGGAGCAAGTGAGAAATGAGGCTTGGATGCCACATGTCCTAGACCCACAAGATGCTGATGTGCCCATGCTGCATGGATGTGCAAAGTTGATGGTGAACTTGCTACGCTGCAACTATGGTGTCAAAACTGGGGATGCTGGAATTGAGTGTGACAACAGTGCAAGTGAGGAAGGAAGTGCACTGAAGTAGCGTAGCTGCCTGCTACGCTGTGCTACACTATGTAGCATAACACATTGATGTAACATAGCTACTTACTACACTGTGCTACACTATGTAGCATAGCACAACGTAGCCACTAGTTTGGAAAAGAAACTTGCGTTGAAGTCAACTGCATCTACTGGAAGCCCTGGTGCACGTTAGGTTAACTTTCAAAGCATTTTATTTGGTTTCTCTTCGCTACGTAGCATAGCATAGCGTAGCAGCTAGCTTTCTCTGCAATTTGTGTTGAACTTGCAAATACTTGTTTGAAGCTTTGACCATGCTAACAACTACAACTTTTGCCTCTCGTGAATGGAAGCCTTTGAACTTGTTGAACTTTCATTTGATACACTTTCTGCTATTCTTGTATTGTCACTATGTTGTGCTATGCTATGTAGTGTAGCACAGCGTAGTAGCTAGCATATCTTACTTTTTGCTTAATCCACCGCTTTCTAGTAAGAAAATTTGCAAAAGGACTTGAAGTCGAACGAGGAAACTACTTTTGGAGGTCGGAGTGCTTGACGAGTGCAATTTCTTCATTAGAATCACTTGGTAAGCTAGGCCTTTCTATTTTGCCTTTGCTACACTGTGCTATGCTACGTAGCATAGAACAACAAAGCACTTTGTTTTGAAATAGTTTGCACTTGATTGCCTATACAACTATTTCCTTAGGCTTGCTATGGTACATAGCGTAGAAAAATTCTTTACTAGAAAACTTGCTGAACTATTTTGTCCATCTTGAGCACCATCGACAATCCCTAGCATGGTTTTTGAGTAAACTATCAATCAGATGAATTGTCCAGGTGGGCAAGCCGAAGGGTCCATCGGGCCTGTTAGCTCTGGAGGTAGAAAACTTGCCAGACTAGACAGTTTAAACTTAGTGCATTCATTTCCTACCAAACTGTCATGAGGCTACACTTGTGGAAATCCTTGCCCCAGTTCCAAGACCCTGGTGAAGAAAGAGTGCCTCAAAATTTTATGGTGTTTCATTGGCCCCTCTTTGTTGACGTCTAGAGGATGGACCCAAGAGATGCTGACAAAGAATACGAAACACCATGAAAGATAGAACGCTAACATCTCTCTTTGGTAATCACCAAGATGTCACTTAGCTATGGTTGAGAGTGCTGGGATTCTATGCAGGGAAAGGGGAGAGGTTAAACTAGAGGAAGCAATTTCAGGAAAAGGTAAAGATGAAACTTAGTAGGGTCCCTCATTGGAATTGTTATGAGGGAATTTTTTGTGTGGTCATATTTTCTTTTACTGACCTTTGACCTCTCATCAGAATGCTTACTGATGGTCACTGCAAAATAGCTGATGTGCCATTTGTTTTAGGCATGTTTTTTTTGCACGAGCTTTTACTCTTTTACACTTTCCTTTTGTTGTTTTGCTGTTTACATTTGCAAATAACCTTGCTATTGCAGGATAGGTGTTTGTTTTCCAGGATGAGTAATGTTACATCCACGTGGAGCTTTAACCTGCCTACAGATTCTTCCCATGTAGCGAGTTGCGTTACACACATCATGGACTTTGTGGTTGAGCATATGGGAGGGCTTTATAGGCATCGGGAAAAATTCATAAAAGAGGTGTAAAAAAGAGAATTGCGGGTGTAAGGGATGAGGTAAAGGAGGTTAAGGGGGAGGATAGGATGTGCACTCCTAATTATCCAAACTAGTCAGGGCGACCACTTTGGAATGATGCAGTGTCCTGCTGCTGTGGCAAAACACACCTATAACCGACACCCCTCTGGCATGTATCCTATAAACACAATAGAGAGAAAACCAGAAGAAACAACCATGATGCAAAATGAAGGCAAAGGTCTTGCTAGCTTTAGACGTTATTGCTGAGGCATTCGACGTCCAAACCAAAAAGGCCAACCACGATTTTGGAAACATTAGTATGGATAGGTCAGCACTGAGGTAGCTAGGAATTGCAATGATGCATTTCAGCTATAAGGCAAGATGCCTAGTAGTTGCATGTCTTTTGGGCTTAGGCGATGGTAAGGGCTAGAGGGTAGCAACTTTGTGGCCGGGCCACAATAGTGTTGGGACTCTAGTAGCAGGTGTTGACAATGGAAGCTACTACCAGGGCGATGGGCCATGGTGGTGGTAGCTCCAGAAGGTTAGCAAGATGTTAGAAGACATCTCTAGAGGATCAGTAAGATGGTATGGATAGTGGCATTGCATATATTCCAGAGGGTGTTTTCTTGGCATCGTGCACTACATTTTGGAACTACAACGTCCCACCCCGTGTTGACATTGTGCATGCTTACTTGATTGATAAGTCCTTGATGCATGCTGAGGACATGCCACAAACCCAATTTAAGGTCCTGGTAGACCATATGATGTGTTGGTTTAAGCTCTCAGTAGACCATGGTGCACTAGTTTAAGGTCCTAGTAGACCGCTGTGCTAGTTTATCATCGTAGCGGACAGTCACTCTGCTAGTTTAAGGTCGTAGCAGACCGCTATGCTAGTTTATCATCATAGCGAACAGTGGATGGGCCAGTTTAACATCGTAGCAGACGTGCTTTGCCAGTTTTACATCATGGAAGATGGTCTATGCCAGTTTATAGTCGTAGTAGAATACCTTTGCCAGTTTTACATTGTAGCAAATGAGCTTTGCCAATTTTACGTCGTAGCAAATGTGCTTTGCCAGTTTTACGTTGTAGCAGACATTCATTGCTAGTTTTGTAGCGACCAAAAATGTTAGTGGCTAGAAACACCAAGAGGTTGTTGGGTGAACAGTTTTAACCCTGGATCCATGTGAGGGTTGCATTGGATAAAATGGAAATAGGGCACCCTAAACGGTCTTGTTGATTAGACAAGAACTTAATCGGTGTAACTTAACCTTACGTGAACGTTTAACTCGGAAGCGATGTTTGTAATGCAATATAATAATTATTAAATGCAATGGAGAAAAAATGATGTAAAATGCAATGATAATGAACAGGAATGTAATGCAAACTGGAGTTAGAAAATGCACTACCTCAAGATTATAGCTTTACTTTGTTAAGATGGATACAATTGGTTGTGCAACACTGGGAGGCACAGAGATCCCAAAGGTAACTAGAGTGTTCAAAGTATGTCAACTATTTGCTTGAATGTGGACTTAGATGCCAACAATGAAAAATTCTAAAAGGCCAACTTGTCAATTTTTCCAACAAATTGCCAACCACTCTCGCAAATATGAACCAGAAATGCTAACAAATTGCAAACAACCAAAATTTGCCAACCCAAAGAATTGCTAATTTTTCAACCCTTTGAGCATTGCTCGTTGGGGTATTTATAGGGCCAAGAGCATGTGAGAAATGAGGCCTAGATGACACATGTCATGGACCCATGAGATGCTGACTTGGCCATGCTTCATGGATGTGCAAATCTGGTCGTGACTTGCTACGATGCTGCCATGTTATCAAAACTGGAGATGCTGGAATCAAGTTGGCCAACAATGCAAGCAAGAAATAAAGCACATTAAAGTAGTGTAGCCGCTTGCTATGCTATGTAGCAAAGCACATCAACTTAGCATAGCTACTTCCTATGCCATGCTACGCTATGTGGCATAGCACAGCGTAGCCACCAGTTTGAAAAAGAAATTTGTGTTGAAGTTAACTGCATCTGCTGGAAGTCTTGTTGCATGTCGGGTTAACCTTTGAGGCATTCCCTTTTGTTTTTGCATCTTTTCTATGTTACGCTATGCTACCTAGTGTAGCATAGCATAGCAGCTATCTTCATTTGTGACTTGTGTTGAAGTTGCAAACGTTTGTTTGAAGTTTGATCATGCTAACAACTGCAACTTTTGCCTTTTGCGAAGGGAAGCTTTGAACTTGCTGAACTTGCATTTGAAACACCTTTTGCTAATATTACTTTGTTGCTATGCTGTGCTATGCTATGTAGCGTAGCACAGTGTAGCAGCTAGCGTATCTTACTTTTTGCTCAATCCACCACTTTCTAGTAAGAAATTCTACTAAAAGACTTGGAGTTGAACAAGGCAAATAGTTTTGAAGGCCAGAGTGCTTGCCGAGTGAAATTTCTTGATTGGAATCACTTGGTAAGCTAGGTCCTTATAATTTTCCTTTGCTACATTGTGCTATGCTGTGTAGCGTAGCATAGTGTAGCAGTTTGTTCTACAATAGTTTACACTTGATTGCTTGAGAAACTATCTTCTGAGGCCTGCTATGCTACATAGCGTAGCATAGCATAGCAAACTTCTTCACTAGAAAACTTGTTGAATGTTTTTGTCCATCCTAAGCACTGACAACAACTCTTAGCATGATTTCTGAGTAAATTGTCAACCAAGAAAATTGTTCAGGTGGGCAGGCTAGAGAGTCCATTGGGCCTGTCAACACTGGAGGTAGAAAACTTGCCAGACTAGACAGTCTAAACTTAGTGCATCCATTTCCTGCTAAACTATCATGAGGCCACACTTGTGGAAATCCTTGCCTTAGTTTCAAGACCCTGGTGAAGTAAGAGTGCCTTGAAATTTTAGGGTGTTACATTGGCCCCTCTTTGTCGATGTCTGGAGGATGGACCCAAGAGACACCGACAAAGAATATGAAACACCACGAAAGATAAGATACCAACATCGCTCTTTAGTGATCGCCAAGATGTCACTTAGCTATGCTTGAGAGTGTTGGGATGGCTATGTAGGGAAAGGGGAGAGGCTAAATTGGGGGTAGCAGGTTTGGGAGCAGGTTCGGGAAAAGGTAAAGATGAAACTTAGTAGGGTCCCTCATTGGAATGCTTGTCAGAGAATTGTTTGCATGGTCATCTTTTCTTTTATTGACCTTTAACCTCTCGTTGGAATGCTTAGAGAGGGTCATTGCGAAATAGCTAATGTGCCACTTGTTTTAGGCATGTTTTTTTAAATTTTTTTTGCATGAGCGTTTGCTCTTTTACACTTTTCTTTTGCTATTTTTCTGTTTACATTTGCAAAAAACCTTATCACAAGACAGGTGTTTTCTTCCTAGGATGAGTTGCGTTACATCCACATGGGGCTTTAACCTACCTATAGATGCTTCCCATGTGGTGAGTTGTGTTACGCACGTCATAGACTTTGCAGTTGAGCATATGGGAGGGATTTTTAGGCATAAGGAAAAATTTGTAAAAGAGGTGTAAAAAAGAGAATTGCGGGTGTAAGGAATGAGGTAAAGGAGGTTAAGGGGGAGGACAGGATGTGCACTCCTAAGCAGCCAAGCTAGTCAAGATGGCCACCTTGGGATGATGTAGTGTCCTTCTGTAGTGGCGAGACACACCTCTGACTGACGCTCCTTCGGTACACATCTTGCAAACACAACAGGAAGAAAACCAGAAGGAAAAACCATGATGGAAAACCAAGGCAAAGGTCTTACTTGCGTTGGCCACTGCTGGAACAATGGACATTGTTGCTGAGCCATTCGGCATCCAAACTAGAAAGTCCAGTAGCAATTTTGATTACATCAATGTGGAGAGGTTAGCACCGAGGTAGCTAGGAATTGTGGTGATGTGAGTGCTCAAGAATCCCTGACCAATGCAGACATTATGCAGTTCAATTGTAAGGTGAGATGCCTAGCAACTGAATGTCTTTTGGGCTTGGGCGATGGTGGGGGTTGGAGGATAGTAACTTTGTGGCTAGGCCACAATAGTGTTGGGACCCCAGTAGCAGGTGCTGAAAATGGGAGCTATTACCAGGGCGATGGGCCATGGTGGCGGTAGGTCCAGAATGTCAGCAAGATGTCATACAATATATCTAGAGGATTAGTAAGATGCTAGGGGCAGTAGCATTGCACACAGTCCAGTGGATGTTTTCTTAGCATCATGAACTGTATTCTGGAACTGCAACATCCCACCCCGTGTTGGCACTATGCACGCTCGCTTGCTTGATGAGTCATGATGCACACTAAGGATGTGCCGCGAACCTAGTTTAAGGTCTTGGTAGACCATCTGATGTGCTAGTTTAAGGTCTCAGCAGACTGTGGTGCACTAGTTTAAGGTCCTAGCAAACCACTATGCTAGTTTAAGGTCCTAGAAGACTGTTGTGCTAGTTTATCGTCATAGCAGATGGTCACTATGCAAGTTTAAGGTCCTAGCAAACCACTATGCTAGTTTATCATTGTAGCGGATGGTGGATGTGCTAGTTTAAGGTCCTAGCAGACCATGATTTGCCAGTTTTATGTCATGGTAGATGGTCTGTGCCAGTTTATAGTCATGGCAGGCTGTCTATGTTGATTTTACGTCGTTGCAAATGTTTGCTTACCTTGCTCATGCATTAGATGTAGTATGGCTTGAGATATGAGTGATTCATAGGATTTGCAAACTCATTGCCATCCATGTTTGCCAACTTGAAGGCCCTATTTCCATAGGCTTTTCTGACCATGAATGGACCTTCCTAGTTTGCTGAGAATTTTTTTATATGCTCACGGACAGCCTTGAGAATGAGGTCCCCTTTTTTTATTGGTCGTTGATGTCAATTTGCATGATGCTTCTATCGTTGCTTGTCTTGATAACACTCTATGCAACCTAGTGTTTATGCATGCTCCTACTTTATGGAGTTGAGGTTGATGATCCTCGACTCGTTGTTTTGGACTTTGCTCACAATGTTCAACAAGATCATTCAAAGTGACGGTACCTACAACTCAAGAGGTAACACCGCTTCAGATCTGTAAATAAGACTGTAAGGAGTTTTACCTATTATCATCCTACATGTCATCCTGTAAGCCCATAGCACATAGACAATTTGCTTGTGCCATCACCTCTTGCTATTGTTAAGCATTTTCTTGAGCAAGTTGATGATGACTTTGCTCATAGATTCTGCCTGTCTATTTGCCTACGGGTAGTATGGTGAGGAGAACAATTGCATAATGCCAAGGTTGCTGCAAAAGGTTTTGGTTTCTACACTACTTAATTATGGCCCATTATCGGTCATAATAGTCATGGGAAGCACAAACCTCGTCATGATGTTATCTAAGATGAAGTGGAAAACCTACTAGGATGTAGTATTCCTAAGAGGAATAGCCTCCACCCACTTCGTAAAATACTCGATGGTGATGATGATGAAGCTATGCCTTGCAGAAGACTTAGGCATGATAGGTCTTATGATGTCTAGTCCCCATCGCTGAAAAGGCCACGTGATCTGTGTTAGATGCAACTCTATAGGTGAAACATGTATGAGATTTGCATATCTTTGGCATGTATCACAAGTCTTGACTTTGGTTAGGCAATCAAGCTCCATGTGAGGCCAATAGTACCCTAGGCATCTGATTTTTATAGCCATGGCCCTAGGTGCTATGTGTCCACCACACAGTCTCTCATGTACCTCATTAATGATCTTCTATGCTTGCTCCTCATTTACATAGGCTAGTAATATCTCATCAAAGGAGCATTTGCACAGGGCGTTGTCTCCCATGAGCACATATTGCTAAGCACACTTACAAATCACATCTCTCTAGGTAGATGTCAGTCTACATGGGGGCTCGCCATGTTGCAAGTAAGCTTTAATGTTGGTGTACCACTCTTTGGTGTTCGTAGCACTTATAGAGGCTACGTGTACCACTTGAGTGATAGGCTTCATACACTTAGTAATTGAAGCTGGAAAACTTGTGAATAGGTGTGGTGGCACATTTAACGCTAGGGTGGCTAGGGAATTTTCTACCATGTTTTCATTGCGTGGCACATGTTGAACATCCGTTGTTGCAAACTGTTTAAGTAAAATTTTTGCTAGGTCACAATAGGGCTGCAGGTGAGTAGCCTTGCAGGTGTAGACCTCAGTGATTTGATTCACAACTCATTGTGAATCACCACGAATCACCAGGTGTCAAATGCTTAATGCTTGGGTTGCTAAGAGGCCCCTGAGGAGTCCTTCATACTCTATGACATTGTTTGTACAAAGGAATGTAAAACGATAAGAAAAGGGTTGCATTTCCCTAAAGGGAAACGTAATGACAACAATTGCACTACCTCCTCGCATGAGGTGCCATTGAAATGCAAAGTAGCTTCAAGATGTGACGGGACAATGTTGATAGTGCTAACATGCTTGTTAGGGAATTCAGGATCTATGATTGCCTGATCATCAATAGGTGAGGTTGTAAGTTACATAGCTATAGCTTGACCTTTTGTCGACAATTGGCTCACATAATGCAAATTGAATTTTGCTGTTATGGCTTTCCATCAGGCTATCGTGCTACTTTCATTTAGATTATTCGTGATAGCCTAGAGTACATTGCTCTTGCAAATGATGTTAACTTTGCTATGAAACAAGTAATGTCTTCACTTCTTTAATGCAAATAATAGGGCAAGGAAGTTTCTCTCTACCTTATTGTATTTTGCCTCATGTGCTATCAATGCATGACTTAAGTAATACACTGGAATCTCAAAGCCATCATCTCATCTCTGACATAACAGTGCTATGATAGATGTGTCTAAGGTGGAAAGGTAGATGAAGAAAGGTTTATCCCTCTATAGTGGGTAGATGGTTGGGAGGTGTAAAAGCACTTTCTTCAGATCATCAAAGGCTTGTTGGCATTGTGTTGTTCATTCAAAGTTAACCCCTTTCTTTAGTAAGTGTTGCATGGGTTATAACTTGTCAGTCAACTTTTCTATAAACCTTCTGATGAACTGTACCCTACCTTGTAACATGCGTAATTCTTTAAGGTTTGTAGGAGGAGCCAGATTAACGATGGCCTTAACTTTGTTAGGGTCCACTTGTATTCCAACCTCCAATGCTACAAACCCTAACATGCGTCCAATTCTCACCCCAAAGACACACTTTTTTGGGTTAAGGCATAAGTCGTGCATCTAGCAATGTTTGAGAACTACACCTAGATTGTTGGGATGATCAGCAGACTCTTTAGGTTTGACCACTATGTCATCCACGTAGTCGTTCAATTTTTCTAGGATATAGTCACTAAAGATGTATGTCATGGCTCTCTGGTAGGTTGCTCCAGTGTTCTTGAGCCCAAAGGACATCATAGTATAACAAAAAGATCTCTAAAATCATTGGCGTAAGGTTGGAGGAAAAATGGATGTCAAAAGATCTTCAGAGAGATATAGTTGACCCTACCTTCGCATGAGGGTAAGCTGGAAAAATGAAGGCAGAGTGCCTTGGATGGTCTACACGTAAATCAACCAAGTACTTCCCTGAGCATACGCTATGTCCTGCGCTGGGGTTATCACCACAAAATGTAAAATTAAGAGCATAATGCAACGAGATGTAAACGTGAATATAGCATGTAAATGTAAATAGAATGTATGCAGAAATGTGCAATAAAATGGAATAAATCAAAAAATGAACCGGAAAAGTACAACGAAAGGCAAAAAGAAAACTGTGTTGTATTAATTAACAAGATGTGCACTGGTCAAAATGTAGTTGCATGTCTGGATTGCAAGTTAGACGTTAAGACTTGATGTGAGGTGTTTGCAGGTGTTGGGGATCATGTGTGTCTGGGCTCAAGATTGATGGTTTCCTTTCTCCAATTTGCCAACCTCGTTTATGTCAATGAACAAGGTATTTATACATTTTTCTAGGCTCAGGAGTAGGATTTGTGAATGAGATCAATGACTGTGAGACTAGAGAAAAACGGATCATGTGACAGGTGTTCGATGTGCAACTTTGTGTGAACTAGACGTATGTAGGCAGGCTGCGTTCTAGACCAGATGCATTGTATCTTACAATGTGTTTTAGCTTGTGCAAGTTGGCTTATGCCCATAGAAGCATGTAAAATTTCTAGCATAAGAGATTGACCAACACAAAAATGTGAAAAATTTATAGTGACTGATAATGTACAACAAGAGAATTTGACTCTAGCTCACTTGCAATTTCTGAATCTGTGGATTGACTGCTGCTAAAAATGTTTTTTCTTCACCAAGGTTTCCAGTGTGCATTGATCTTGTCTTGGTGTGCCCTTAGTGTGTGTCTAAAGTGCTTTTGCTCGGTTGTGACCAGTGCTTACATTGGAGTCACACTGCCAATGTGACCTCAGCATCACCTCAATGTCACCTTAACATGCATGACCAAAAATGATGTATTTTGTGTCAAAATTCCACCATTAAGACTTTTTTTTGAAGTGTAACTATTGCCTATCCTTGAGGATGTCCTACATGTTTACTTTGAGCCCGTATGTGCTTGGATTTAAGCCAATTTTGGTAGCTTACACTGTGCTCACGTTGTTAGCGTGACCTGGGCATGACCCTAGCATGAATCTGGTGTAAATGATAGGACTGCGTGGTTTTGGGTCCAAAATCTAAAATTCTGGGGTCAGGGAGTTGCAATGATTATCATTGCACTTCAACGGTGTCTTGCATTACTCAAATTCAGACCATTTCAGCTTGATTTTAAGGCTCTGGAAGTTACTCACATTGCACTCACACTAGACTCATGCAGGTAGTGTGACTTGGGCGTGACCTCAGCGTGAGCAAGAAGATTTATGCAATTTTGACTTGAAACCTTGGATTCTGAATGCTGAAACTTGGAGTAGTCATCAGTGGATCCCAAGGGAACCTTATCTGTTCAAATTAGGACCATTTTAATCTGATTTGGTAGCTCTAAAAGTTACGCACATTGCACGCACGCTGCACGCATGCCGCATGTACGCTAGTAGCATGACTTGAGCATGAGCTCGGCATGCATGACAAGATCCATGCACTTTAGTATGATTTTTGAACTTATGGATGTTGAAGCGTAGGGTTGTTTTTATTTCAAAGTGTTAAGTTGAATTTTTGTGGTGTTTCATTAGCCCCTCTTTGTTGACGTCTGGAGGAATCCACCTAAGAGGCATCGACAAAGAAGTACAAAACACCATGATCGAATTGACATCAAGCATTGTCAGTTGGCCCCTAGCTGGATGTCATCGCATCGTGTTCACAAGTACATTAGATTGAGGGAATGTGGTTCAAGATGCAAGGGATCAGTTGGGGGGATTATGGATTGATCAAAGGATGTTGTTGTTTGAATCGCGGGAGAGGAATGCTCTCATGTGAATGAGCCAGTTTTTGGTCCTTGTCAATAGCCAATGTATAGCAAACTTGGAACCAAGGCATAGGAGGTGCATTCTTTGGAGAAACGCGATCCTTGTGTCATATTTAAGGGAGCTCGTTGTAAATAGCCAAAGCCATGTGATGATGTGCAACATGATCATTTAAGACACGAGTATTTTTCCAAGACAATTGCCTTCTCACTTGGGGCTTGTATGAGAAGAGCCAATGGTCTTTAGTCTATGATGTCAACGGGGTCATGAAGACCTTTGCTAGGCATTTTGCTCTTTGATCTTTTTGTTCTTTTTCTTTTTTTTCTTCTGTTTCTTCTTTTCTTTTTATTTGTTTTTGTTTACTTTTTGTGTTCTTTTGGTCTTTTTGAAAGAGCTTGCTTTTAGTGTTGTGCTCATGCTCATGCGCTTGCATTTGTATCATGTACCATGTATTATATTTTACGTTGCAACTGCTTAGAGAATCACAGTGTGCAACAGTGTATCAAGCACTTTAGGTGAGTAGGATAAAATGTATCCAGGGATGTAATTGAATAGGATAAGGGGGCATGATGGGGAATAGGGAATGTATTAGGAGTCGGGAATGTACTTATGAATGGATTTATTAACCCAGTTGTGTGCGTCAGGAAGAATGTGATACCCTGTCATCATGATGAAGTGCATATGTGCACGAACGCCTTAGGCATGTCATCCTACAAACACAACTCCAAGGGGATAAGAGAATCACAAATGATTCAGTTAGCTAAACACTTTAAACTTGAATGTAGCCAATGGAATGGAGCCCTCATTTGGAGTTTCAAGGAAAACAGAATCTTGAAGAACATCAGTTTTCATCAAGGTCTATGTGACAAATCATGCAGCAGGTTTTTGGTGAGCACATACAGCCAATTGCAGCAACATGTCTTTTCAAATAATGCCAGGTTGTTGATGATATCACTAGTTTGTAGTCTTAGCAGACTATTGTGGATTAGTTTCATGTCATAATCCTTTGGAGGTTGCCAGTTTATTATCATAGCGGATGGTGCAGTGCTAGTTTATAGTTATAATGGACTATGAAGATGCAAGCTAGTTTATAGTCTTAGTAGACTCTGGTGGACAAGTGTGGCAGTTTAGTGTCATACTGGATAGAGCTTTGTGAAGTAAGTTTACTGTCATGATGCCAGGATGTTCTGTGGTGCTAGTTTTAAGTCATAGCTCCAGGACTGTTCTATGGTATCAGTTTTAGGTCATGATGCTAGGACCGAAGCATACCTTAAGCTCATCAGACGTAGTATGGTTTCAGGTACATTTGATTTGTAGGATTAGCGAACTTATTTCTGTCCATGTTTAAGAGTTTGAATGCCCCGTTATCGTATGCCATGGCAACTAAGTCAGGCCCTTCCCAGTTAGCTAAGAATTTATCTGAGTGTTCACGGACCGCCTTAAGAACTAGGTCACCTTCCTTGATCAAGAGCTTATGTGGATTATGTTGATGCCGTCGCCATTGTTGTTTCTGATACCATTTGATTTGATCAAGCACTCATACCCTTTCTTCCTCCACCGAGTCAAGGTTAGTAATGCATAGCTCATTGTTCTGGCTTTCATCGAGGAGGTTAGAGAGCGTTATCCGCAATGAGGAAACCTGTAACTCCAAAGGTAACATAGCTTTAGACCCGTATATGAGGCTATATGGTGTTTTACTTGTGGACATCCCATGTGTTGTTTGGTATGCCCATAATGCATAGATTAACTACTCATGCCATCATCTCTTGCTCTGATTCAACATCTTTTTGAGCACCATGATGAACGTTTTGTTCATAGACTCTGCTTGGCCATTGCTTTATGGGTAATATGGTGATGAGAATGAGTGTTTAATACCTAGGCTTTCATAGAAGCTTTTAGTATCTGTATTACTAAACTGTGGCTAATTATCGGTGACTATGATCATCGAGATACCAAAATGGGTCACAATGTTTTCTAATATGAAATTGCAAACATGTTTAGATGTGGTTTTCCTAAGGGGAATAGCTTCTACCCATTTTGTAAAATATTCGGTTGTCGTGATGATGAAGCTATGTCCTATTGAAGATGGTGGTGTTATCGACCCAATGATGTCTAATCCCCATCTTTGGAATGGCCATGTGATTTGTGTAGTATGCAACTCATTAGGTGGCACATGTATCAGGTTACTGTGCCTTTGGAAAATGTTACATTTCCTGACCCTGGAGAAGCAATCCTACTCCATGTGTGGCCAGTAGTAGCCCAAATGTCTAATTTTCATTGCCATTGGTTTGGGTGCTATATGCCCTTCACAAAGTCCTTCATGAACCTATTCCACGATTGTTTGATTGTCGATGCTATTAACGCACACCAATAGAATACCTTTATAGGATCTGTGACATAATGTATCTCCTATTAATGCATATTGCTAAGAGTGTTTTTGCACTGCGTCTTTTTGAGCACTCGTCAAATGTTGTGGTGGTTTGCCTTGTAGAAGGTACTCTTTTATGTCATTGTACCATTCTATTGCTTATGTAGTGCTGACGGACACTATGGGTATTTCGTCAAGAGCATCAATTATCGGTGTGGCACAATTTGGTATAGAACTAGGCAACGCATGGAACATCTTAGGTGTCATGTTTAAGGCTAGTGTAGCAAGTGCATCAGCGATGGTATTTTCGTTCCTAGGGACATGTTGCACATCTACGTTGATCAATTGTTTTAGCAAGTGTTTAGTCAGGTCATAGTATGGTTGCAAATGAGAAGCCTTGCATGTGTAAACCTCTGTGACTTGATTGATTACTAACTATGAGTCACCTCGAACTACGAGATGTGTGATTCTTGAAGTTAGTGTTGCTATAAGATCTCTAAGAAGACTTTCGTACTCTACCATGTTGTTGGTACAAGGGAAGGTTAGTCGATAGGCAAAGGGTCAAATTTCTCCAGAGGGATATGTTATGATGGTTGTAGCACTTCCTCCTCAGGAAGTTGAAGCTCCATCGAAGTAAAGGATTGCATTGTAGTTATCAGGCACAATGTTAATGTTGTTAACGCTCTCATCAGGGAATTCAGGATTGATTGTTGCTTGATCTTGTGTTGGTGAAGCAGTCAATTGATTGACTACTGCTTGACCTTTAGTGGAGGATTGAGTTACATAGCATAGGTCAAACTCAGCGATCATCACTTTCCATCTAGCTATCCTACTTGGTTCATAGATGTTGTTAATGATAACTCGAAGCACATTATCTTTGCAAATGATATAGACTTGATTACGGAAGAGATAATGTTGCCACTTCTTCAAGGAAAAGATAAGGGTAAGACATGATCTCTCCACCTCGTTATCGTTGTTCGTAGGCAATTAAGGCATGGTTTAAATAGTAAATGGTGATCTCGATTCTATCTTCTCATTTTTGGAAAAGCATGGATGTAATAGATGAATCGGATGTCGTGAGGTAAATGTAAAAAGGTTTATCGCTTTGTGGGGGATGAACTATCGGTAGTTGAGCCAGCTCCATTTTTATGTTTTCAAATTCTTCCCCACACTGTTGAGTCCATTGGAAATGCACATTCTTTCGTAGTAAGTGCTGCATAGGTTTTCAACTTATTTGTCAATTTTGCGATAAAGTGTCTGATGAATTGCAAACTAGGTAATTTGGTGAGGTTCCTAGGTGGTTGCATACTAGTTATTGCTTTAACCTTATTAAGGTCTACTCGTATCCCTATTTTAGAGGCTACAAAGCCAAGCATTTTGCCCATTTTAACCCCAAAGACACATTTCTTTGGGTTAAGTTTGAGGTTGTGTTTAAGACAACGTTTGAGCACTAAGTCTAGATCCTGTACGTGTTGCTAGGTTTTTTTAGACTTGACCGCAATGTCATCTATATAATCCTTGAGCAAATCAAGCATATAATTCCTAAATATGTATGTCATTGCTCATTGATACGTAGCACCTGCATTTTTGAGACCAAATGGCATCATTGTGTAACAGAATATGCCCCAAGGCATTGTGAAGGTTGTCCTGAGCTGGTGTTGTGGGTTGATCCTGATTTGGTTGTATCCTGAGAATCCATCCATAAAGGATAACAGTGCATGCCCAACAGTTGAGTCAACAAGTTGATCAATACTAGGTAGTAGGAAATCATCCTTTATAGCGGTTGTGTTGAGATCACGAAAATTGATGCATATACGGATGCTACCATTTTTCTTAGGGACAACAACAATGTTAGATACCTAGTTTTCATAGTCAATAGCTCAGATGAAACCGACTTGGTAAAGTTTCATGATTTCATTAAGAACTGCCAACGCTACCTCAAGTTTAACTTTTCGTGTCTTTTTCTTTACTGGTTTGATTTTTTCATCAAGGATAATGTTGTGTTGTATGATTCGAGGGTCCAACCTTGGCATGTCAGTATATAACCATGCAAATGTTTTGATATTATCTTTCAGTACTTGAATAATGTCATTAGCGAGTTGAGGATTCAATAGAGCACTTAGTTTCAGTGTTCTAGTTTCGTCATTGGTTGTCATAATGGGGACTTCAACGAGAGGATCTTCAGTGATGATGTCGGCCACTAGGTCTAAAGTTTTAGTCATACCCTTAGAGCAGTCCGATGTTTTGTGAGTGGATGCCACAAAATTAGCATAAGCAGATGAGTCTAGATCTAAGGATTCTAGATCTAAGGTTCTTTTTATGGATAACGTTCAAAAGAGGTTCTTGTTGTCCATATGCTTGCTCCTGCCAATTTAAACTGGGAGCAATGTGAACGAGATTCTTTGACAAGGGGGTTGCTATATAAGCTAGCTTTGTGTAATTAATTCACGTCCTGATGCAAATATAATAGTAGTTTAATGTCATACTTGGACCACATGGCAGTTTTAGGTCGTACCGGGCCACACATGGCATTCATGTTTTGTGTGAATAATAGTGTTATGATTTTTCATGATTTCATAGATTTTCGGTCCTCATGCTTTTTTTTTTGCTTATGCCTTACCTCATAAGAAATGATATGCATAAAAAAGAAAAAAAGAAACTATCTTGAGAACATGAAAATGGAAACAAAGTAAATGATAATAAAAATAAAAAAAGGGCACAACATAATATAAAAAGCACAACGTAAAATAAAAAAGAGTGGAACAAATTGAACCAAGGGTGGAAAAGGAATTTTTAAGTGTGTAGCGTGAGTTAGTGTTGGCAGCATGAGCAACTAGGTGCGTAGTGTAGCATGAGCTATAGGGCATGCAGGGCAACATGAGCTACAGGGTGTGCAGGGCAGTGTGAGAAAAAATGAAGGGCAAAGGGAGGCAAGACTAACGAGGCAAAGGGAAGAAGCAAGCAAGATTGGCATTTGTAGAGGAGAGCGAAGAACTACTCCAATGGCTTCCTCAACCCAGGATTTCTTCATGGGCACGGGGACCCTGTGCAGGTATGTTTTCTTTTGTTCTTGTTATTAACGTCGTTCCATTGTAGTGTGAGTACAGCGTGAGCCATTAGGGCCATCATTTTTGCTACAGTTTCAGAGTGAAAATTTTGGATTTTATATCGTGGATTTTTGCTATAAATTTTGGGCATTAGCGACATTACTGGGGTTTTGGAGCTTGCCATTTTTTTGTGGTTGCTGTTTTGGGCGATGGCATGAGTATGGGCAGTGTAAGGATCAGTTAACGTGAGCGACCCAGGGCATGCCCAACTTGATTTGTAGGGTTGTACGCCTCAGTGTGAGTTGAAGGATTTTAGGGCATGTGTAAACCCTCAGCATGGATTGCAGGGTTGTAGGGTGTGCACAAACCCTTAACGTGGGTTGCGACGGGGACTGGTAAACAATCCCCATCCAAAGTCAAAACTAACACCGCGGTGATCTCATGATTCCTAAAATTTCCTTGGGCACATTCTTTCCAGCAGGGCCGTTCTTAGCATGAGCTGGAGACAGGGCTATTCTAGGGTAGTTCCCAGCATCTTGTATGGCTATGGTGACTCGAATGTCAGAGACGTGGATACCCAAAGGTTACATATTCCAGCATGAGCTCTCTTGCAGCGTGCGCTGCTTCCAGCATGAGTTGTCTCGTTGCAGCGTGAGTTGTAGGGGAGGTTGAAGGGTTATTCAAGATGGCATGAGTTATGGAATGCTTTGGTGCTATGTTTCTTGGAACAAATGATTTAAATGCTTTTACTGCGAATGTTGGTTTCATGTTGCTTGTAATGAACTACTGTCTACTAGATCACAATGTTCCCTAGCGAGCGTCAAATACACCAAATGAATACTAGTGTTCTTAACTCATGGGATGCTCTTATGTGTTGAATATTATTTACTTGTTGGGTTTATATATTTTCCTTATTTTATTTTATTTTTAATTTATATGTTTTAAATTACTTACCTAAGGTTCTGGCTCTATGAAGTAGACTTAAGCCTTTTCTCCTTGTGGTTGAACTTGTCAGTGTGCTATCTTGGTTCAGCCCTTTGGAATCGAAAACACCTCGTTATGACATGCAGATCGGGCCTCATGTAATATGGTTTCATCCAAATGTTGGTGCATTTTTATCATTCATTTTGCAAAATTTCAACGTTGTCATATAGTCTCACTTGAGTGAATGGTTGACTCGTGATATTGTTGAGACCATGTTGCTTGGCTCAACACGAGGCATGTTAGCCTTCATTGTTGACATAAAAGAGGGACCATATATACTCAAGAAAGGCACTCCCAAAGGTCCTAGATTTACACATCCTTTGATGCGTGTGTGGGGATTGCCATCTTGTAGCCATTACAATAGTAGTAGCACACTCTTTCTAGCCTTCCATGTGCATACGCTATTCCAAAATATGCCTGGAACAGTGTATAGAGTGGACAGGTATGCTCTTTTATACTTTTTTTAACTTTGGTTCCTTTAATGTTATATCATTGTTTACGTATGAATACCTTTTCCTTTGCAGGCCCCATTTTGATGAGCATGGATTGCATGAGGATGATGGCGGGCTTGCCTTAGTGTGCACAGCCTTGGAGGCGTTCATGGTGGATGCCACTCTTCATGATGTAGTGCTAGATCAGACCAAGGGTGCTATTGTCGATTACCCTAGGCAATTCTCTAGGGCCTTTGAACATTTTCAAGTTTGCAGCTGGCTACATAAGGATTGGCCTCTTGATGGGCATGTTTTTCCTCAAACAGTTGATCCTACACCAAATGTGCCTACTCCATTTTCTAATGGTAAATTATTCTGTTCTAGGATTTTTTTTTCATCTTTGTTACATCATTGCTTATCATACTCTTAATTTTTTGCTCAATGTCTCTTTTTTTTCTTTTCTAAAGTGGCTGTTTCCCTTGATGGGATTACCATCATATTCAGGCGCGCTGAGGTCACTCTCTTTATGAAGTTTGGAGAGACAGAGGAATCACAATGGTGGTTGCACACAAGGGCACCTGAACAAATCATCAGCCGTCTTACCAATGTAGGCTTGATGGACCTATTTACTACCTTGACTTCTAACATTCTCGTGATGGAAATGGTTTCCATCATTTAATCTTTTAACAATGATGTCTCCTATTTTACTACACAAGTTCGGGGAGTTAAGGTGTCTTTCCACCTAACTGCCGAATTCTTTTCTGATCTTTTCGGCGTACCAGTGGATGGTGCTAAGGTGGCGGTAGATAGAGCAACTAAAGAAGGTTGTGTGATCAAGGAACTTGAAGACTAGCTAGGTGTACCACGGTGTCCTAGGGATTTTTCCATGTAAGTTGATACTCGCTCAACGGAGTTAAATTTTCTATACCCACTCTTTAGAGGATGAGGTTCGCTAAGTTGCTTTCTCAAGTAAGAAGTCTTGGGGTTGAGTCTACACATGTTATGCGCTCAGTCTTAGAGACTGTTATGCACTACAATTGGGCACAGTTCCTTGGATTAGGTCTCCATGGAGAGATCATCAGGCTACATTCCAATGTTGATACTAAATCCCACTTTACCTTTACCTTTTTCGTGGGCTATCTCCATAGGTTTGCTAAGTTCTTAGTGGTCTATGGAGATAACCATTATGTGTTAAGGGATCATTAACAGTTGTCTCGTCCCTGGATTCATCATCTATTTAGCACCACTAGATCCCAAGATCCACCCGAAGGCATCAAAGAATCAGTCTCCATCACAACAGGGGGTGCAGCCAGTCGTTCCCACCATTCGCATGATAGCTTGGAATTGGAACCAACTAAACTGCACACAACTATTAGGAGAGATGAGCACTTGATTCAGGAGACCATTGGGAAGGCCAAGGCTAAGGTGAGAAGGGCTGAGCATTCAAGGGAACCTGCTACAGAGGCAAGACTGCCAAGAGCAAAGAGGATCCGATTCATCTTGCCAAGAGTGGGTAAGTATTTTTGCTTTAAGTGTTTTTATCGGGTTTTGAATTTATTTTCTTACTTAAGTATGCATACCTATTATGTCATGCTAACCTTAGATTTATTGATGCTAACAGAGGGTACCCTTGAGAGGGAAAGGGATGAATTAGCTCCAATGGATGAGCCTAAAATGGTTATCACTAGGCTAGATGAAGAGGAGGAAACGAGAGAAGAGGTAACTAAGGACATCCCCATCTTACGGGAAGAGGATGAGACAGATGCCATGGGAGTGACACTTGTTGAGGCTTTAGATGCCCTTAAGCCTTCAAGTGGGGAGAAAGTTATTTTTGATAATTTCTTTGATGAGTCTCTACACCTTGGTGATCCACCTGAGCTAACCAGCAAAGGGCTCCTTGGTATGTTTGGTTAGTTTGATCTGCATTTCGTACTTCTTAGCTTTGTACATTGTTTTGATTATCATGACTTTTCCTAACACCAGATGTGGATGCTAAAGTGCCTAAAGCACATGCATCTCAGGTGAATGTGTTGGAGTTACAGGCCCCAGTTGAGGTGCCTTCCCATGTAGATCCAACATCCACTGGTCAATTGAGGCCATGGCTTGAAATTCCCAATAAAGTGGACTTTGTTACGGGCATCGTCAATGATGTTGTTGCTCATCCGCAATAGACTCATCCTAAATTAGGTGTTTGCTTTATGCCAAGTGCCTGAGCTCATTGTGCTTTTGCATCTATTGGCGATCTCTATTAGATCATTTGTGTGGTGTTTGTACTTGTAGATGCAAAGATTCAATGGAGTCCTTCTAAGGCCACCCATATTGATGATCTCGTTGAACTACCTAAAGATATTGAGTAGATCCTAAGAGGGATTTATGATGCAATTTTAAGTTGTATTGTTCAAAATTCCAAGTCTCTTTGGACTTGCAGGCGCTTAATTGAACACTTATGGCATGAAGTTCAATCATTGAAAGAAAATTTGGCAAAGGTAACAGAGGAGAGGAATGACCTGCAAGCCTATTATGATTTTGCCTCTGCTAGATTGGCTGGTGATAGTACCTGGCACACATCAGAGATCACCTATGCACGTTATTGGATAGTCTTGAATAGCAAGGTGTAGGCGACTCGGGATCTAGTCAAACAGAGGGCATAGATGGATTTATTGAATAGGAAGTGCCATGACTAGAAGTCCTTTGCATCCAAAGTACGTAGATGGGACCAGGATCAAAAAGATCATAAGAACCAATACAAAAAATGGTTGAAGGAGGAATCAGTTGAACGTTTCCAGATGGAGATGTTCATTGAGGGGTTGGGCTTGCGCTCTTGTTATGAAAAGTTTGTTGAGTGTACGAAAGTGGAGGGGTCTCCAGAGAGATCCATTACCACTGCCTTTAGGGAAGCTTCAACAAGCATGTTCTCTCTTGAGCGCCCTTCATGGACTTTAGTGGACAAGGGTAAAACCTTAGCCAATGTTGACCTCAGTCTTGAGGAAGACTGGGCATGCATGCCCGAAGAAGAGATTCTATGGTGCTTGGAAGCTAATCTTAGGCCTCCCTCACCTGTGAGCATTTTTCTTGTATCATTTTACTCCCTTTAGTCATCATTTTTTTAGTGTTTTACTCTTTTAATCTGTTTGTTTGTGTTTACTTATGTTGGCTTTTTTTGTGATAGGGACATGATGGTGGTGAGGCTGGCCCCAATGGAATGGGAGCTAATGATGTAGAGGATTTTGGGGACCAGCCCCCTCCTAATACTAATGCATAATTTGGCTTGTTAGTCTTGTTAGTCTTGTCATTTTTTGTCAATTTGTTTTTAGTTTTTTGGCTTGTTTTGTTATTTTTGGAATGTATGAGAATAGATATAACATGATCATCGTGTAATATGTTGTCATCCTATTGCCATGCTGACACTCTGTATTATATATATTTATATATTTTTTTTTTGTTTTTTCAAGTTTATTTATGAACGTAAATGTAAACTGGAATCGTGACTGGTAAACATAAGATAAACATAAATTGTAATTTGCAAAATGTAAACGATAATGACGTAGCGAGATTTTGGTACACTGGTAATGTACTATGCTCTAGTTTAAGGCCATTTTGGGCCACACGCATCAGTTTAAAGTCATGATGGACTATTGCATCTCTGTCAAAGAAAGGGAGGAGACTGTAGTTGTTTTGGTAAATTTAAAAGAACTGACCATTTCTAAACATGGCTAGTTTAATGTCATTATGGACGTTTGGTAGTTTAACGTCATTCTGGACACGTGATGGTTTGTCTTAGTTTTTGATCTGTTTCTTTAATTTTTGCAATTTTCTATGAAGGGTGGGATGTGTAGGTCTGAACTTATACTCACCATTCCCCTCGCTGGATATGTCAAAGGGTAGTTTTGACCAAGAGACATCCACGGGAATGAATCCTATGTCTACATTTTCTGATGCTTCCTCTATTTTAGGAGGGTCGCAGGTTGGAGATTGATCAATATCCTGGGTTCCATTGGTGGTGTTTTTCTTAGGTTTAGAGAGTTCAACCTCTGACCCTTGGTTTATTGCTACGTGTAAGGAAGTAAGTGATGTTGCCGCATCCCCGTGTATGATGATTTCACCGACTTCATAAGGTAGGTGAATTTCTTGATGGATCAATGAGGATACAACTTTTAGTTGAGCTAACTAAGGCCATCCCAAAATTAGATTGAACCCCAACATCTCATCCATGACTATGAATTCAGTTGATGTGGGGAACTCGTCCCTTGCTATGAAATCCAAGGTAATCATGCCTTTTACCATGACACGGGAACAACTGAAAGATTTCAAGAATGATGTTGTTGTTGGCCGTATTTGTTTTGTGAGGCCCAGTCATTCAATGACAGGAAAATGTATTACATTTTTTGTTGCTCTGTCATCGACATGCACCCTATTTATCTTAAATTGGTTAACTTGTATCATTATAAACATAGGGGCGGTAGTGACCTCTCCTATGTTTTCATCTCATTTAATGTCATTGGCATGAAATCCTAGAGATGTGAACCTCAATTTTTGATGTGGAGACAATACGACATAAATAGATGGTTCATTCGTAGGAAGGTCTTCACTAACAGGGATTGAAGTCAACATACGCACTAGAGCTTCCTGATGTACCAGGGAGGTCATTACTAGGTCATATAGGCTTAGAGAAGTGTTCTTTTGTTTTAAGGCTTGTGTAACTTGGGTTAGGGCACTTGCCAAGTCCTTGCTATTTGGGCTGTTTTTATCTGTTGAGACTTGGCCCATTTGACCCAACATTTGTATCTCTTGCAGAACAGTTTTTGCATTATTAACTATAGTTGTTAGGTTTGGGACACTGGACACTCCCGAGTTCTTGTCTTGATGACTCATGCTAGGTTCATCAGTAATTGGAGCCATAGGGACAACATTCAGTGGCGTGGGTTTTGGTGGTCCTAACTCATGACCATGATGTTTGTTTGCCAGATGTTCCCTGGTTAGTCTATTGGCAAGGTGTTCTCGTGAGGATCGTGGGGGAACTGTTGGGGGTTGCACATCAGGGTGTTTCGGCATCTAGATTACAAATGGAGCAGGTCAAGTTTGCAATGGCACGTTTGCTATTGCGACCATAGGGTGTACTCGGATGAAAAATGGTTTTCGTGGTGTAGGAGATGTATGTGTGGCAAAAGGAGCTTGTGGAGGTTTTAGCGTAGATACGGTTTCAGTAAGCACACGAATCACAAAAGGCTTTCGTGGGATATCTTGTTCATTGCTGACATGGATGCTATTAATCACATAGGGTATGTCTTTGGTGTTAAGAGGATCTTTGTAGACTCCCATAGACTGATTTTGAGGTCTTACTGGGTTGGCTTCGTCAAAGACTATCTCACCTCTTTCAATCATACGTTGTATGTCTTGTTTTTGGGTGAAGTAGTAGTCGGTTCCGTGCCCACATCGTTGGTGATACTCATAGAATCTGTCTAACCTAAAACCTCTTGGAATAGGGGGTTCATTAGCTATTGCCAATGTTTGGTTTTTAACCAACTCATAGTATCGATTGTGTTTTTGAGATGCTGCAAGAGACATTTTCTTATGTTGAATCAACCTAGCCTTTAGAAGTTGGTCCAGTAGTTGGAAAGGCTTCATGGGTAAGGGTGTGTACTGGGCAGGGTCTTTTCGTTCGAAGGTACAAGTATGGCCCGTGTTAGTAGTTTGGGCATAGGAGGATTCAGGTATAGGTGTAGGAGTAGTTATTTCATGACTAGTGGGGGCAGCAGGTTGTTTCCCTTTCTTCCTTGCATTGTTGGGTTGAACTATCTCTGCCACTTCTACGACTGTTGTTTTAGACTTATCTTTATCTTTCCTCGTATGTTGGCTTTTAAAAGTTAGGTAAGCTGGGTCATGACTGGTCTATGTTGCCTCTTCTATGTTTTAATTTGGAAAAACACCTAACAGAAAGTACGAGCATTTAGATAATAGAGTTTTGACTTAACAAAATCATTCATGGCACTCTTGAGAATTGTAAGTAAATACGTTTCCAAGATAGGCTCGTGAAGTTCGTTAAGGGCAGCGCTCCATCTTTGGATGAACTTTTGTATGGGCTCTAACAGAACTTGTTTTATTTGGATTAGATTGTCTAGTGTGGCTTCAGGCTTCAGGTTATACTTAAAATGGGTAACAAATTAATGTAACAAATCCTCTAAAGAGGATATGGAGTTACGCGGTAGAGCTCAGTACCAATCTAAGGATTTTTTAGTTAAGGACATAGCGAACACACGCAGGATTGCATGAGGCCAGGCTTGAAGTAATAGACACTCTAATCGAAATGTCACTAGATGAGCATTTGGATCTCCCTCTTCGTTATACTTTGTCAGTTGCGATAGTGAAATTCCTTTTGGTAAAGTCAATGGTGGCACTAAAGAGCCCACTGGATCATCTTGATAGAAGTCCAACACCTTGACTTCTTCAGTGTTTGTGGTTTTAAGGCACTTCACCTCATCAGTTAATGCTTGCATCATTTTTCTAGCATTTGCCCATTCTTGAGCACTAGGTGGACCAGCTGGTTGGTTAGATTGCACGTGGTAATAGTTAGATTGTTGTGTGATTTGTGGGAAAGATGACTGTTAGGTTGTTGATGGTTGTATTTGAGGAACATTCACAGATGGGATTTCAATAGGTGGTATGCTGTAGTGAGTAGGTTGATGTTGTTGAATGACAGGTGCGGGCCACTGCCCAGTTACAAGTTGTGAGGAAACACCCTAAACCTATTGAGTTGAAGTAGTGAAGGGTGTTCGTTGGATTTGCACTCGTGGTATGTAATGGGTGGATGTAGAAGTGGGTATCATGGACAACATTCTAATTATTTGGGTTCAGAAGGTTAATCCTATATTAGCTTGAGAAGAGAGTTGTTGGGGTTGTACTTGCAAGAGAGAGGGTAACGTGGTGACTAGAGGAATAATAGAGATGGACATATTGAATTGGGTGTTGGTCGTAGAGAAAGGAGGAATGGAGCCGGATGCTTCCTATTGAGAAATAGGTGCTTGAGTGCTTGTAGATGCATGAAGATGCATCGTCTCTCCCATAAAAGGGTGGAATAAGGGGTTCGCATAAGCATGAGGACTGAGAGTGTGGTACAAATCCCCATGTTCGGATTGAGTGGAAACATCATCTTCCTCATCTCCATATTGAGGCTCTATGATGGGTTGCTACAAGGTTTGATTCCTTGTCATGAGGAGCTGGGATATGAGTTCATAATGGGATTCAGAGAGGGGAATGACATCATATGCTGAAGGAGTAAAGTCATGACCTCCCTTATAGATGAGTTCATAATGTTGTTTTACTTCCATTTTTGTGCAATCAATGGGAAGGTTAGCTTGGATATTTACACAGATGAAGTTGCATTTTTCTGGGGTGAGAATTGTATAAGTGGGGTCCTTGTGCTGTAACCTAAGTGACTGGCGAGTTGGGCCTTGAGGGTTCATCTCTCCATAATGACTATGGGTTTAGTTGCGGTCACAGGATTCGAGACTTTGGCACTAAAGTCAGAAATGGGCAATGTTGCTTTGATTTGAGAAGAGTCCATTGGCAACGTGTAAGCAGCATGCGTACGCTGGAGGTCTAACAACAACATGCATACGCTGGGTTGAGTTAACAACATGTGTGCACTAGGCTGAGTTAACAACGTGTGTGCGCTAAACTCTAGGCTCTAGTGGTGGCGTGTGTACGCTGGTTTGGATTTTGATTTAGCAATTTTTAGATTTCAAAGCCTTTGGCTACAACATGAGAGTTTATAGACTTAGTAGCAGCATAAGCATTTGGTTTACACGCTGTCTCGGTAGCGTGGGTATGTTGGCAGGATTCGGTGCTTGTTAGTAGAATCGATAGGCCCTCCTTCTAGTGCCAATTGTTGTACTGTCCGAAATCGTTAGCATAAGGCTAGAGGAAAAATAGATGCCAAAAGGTCTTTGGTGAGATATATCTAACCCTGCCTTCGCATGAGGGCAAGCTGGAGAAATCAAGGTAGAGTGCCTTGGATAGTATGCACGCAAATCAACCAAGGATTTCCCCGAGCATATGCTATGGCTTGCACTGGGGTTATCGCGATGAAATGTAAAATGGAGAGCGTAATGCAACAAGATGTAAACATGAATATAGTATGTAAATGTAAACAGGATGTATGTGGAAACGTGCAATAAAATGAAATAATGCAAAAAATGAACCAAAACAGTACAATGGAAGGAAAAAATGAAATTGTGCTGTATTAATTAACAAGATGTGCATTGGTCAAAACGTAGTTGCATGTCTGGATTGCAAGTCAAACATTAAGCCCTGATGTGAGGTGTTTAGAGGCACTAGGGATCACATGCATCCAAGCTCAAGATTGCTGGTTTCCTTTCTCCAATTTGCCAACCTCGTCTATGTCAATGAATAGGGTATTTATACATTTTGCTAGGCTTAGGAGTAGGATTTGTGAATGAGATCAATGACTATGAGACGAGAGAAAAATAGATCGTGTGACAGGTGTTCGATGTGCAACTGTGTGTGAATTGGACGTATGTAGGCAAGCTGCGTTCTAAACTGGATGCACTATATCTTACAATGTGTTTTAGCTTGTGCAAGCTGGCCTATGCCCATAGAAGCATGTACAATTTTTAGCATAAGAGCTTGACCAGCACAAAAATGTGAAAAATTTACAGTGACTGATAATGTATAATAAGATAATTTGACTCTAGCTCACTTAGAATTTCTAAATCTATGGGCTGACTACTGCTGAAAATGTTTTTGCTTCACCAAGGTTGCCAACATGTGTTGATCTTATCCTGGCGTGCCCTCAACGTGTGTCTAAAGTGCTTTTGCTTGGTTGTGACTAGTGCTCACGTTGGAGTCACGCTGCTAGCATGACCTTAGCATCACCTCAGCATGCATGACCAAAAATGATGCATTTTGTGTCAAAATTCCATGTTTAAGACTTTTTTGAAGTGTAACTGCTACCTATCCTTGAGGATGTCCTGCATGTTTATTTTAAGCCTATCTATGCTTGGATTTAGGTGACTTTTGGCAGCTCACACTAGGCTCACGCTGTCAGCGTGACCTGGGCATGACCCCAACGTGACTCTAGAGTAAATGATAGGACTGCGTCGTTTTGGGTCCAAAATCTAAAATTATGGGGGCTGGGAGTTGAAATGATCATTAGTGCACTTCAAAGATGTCTTGCATTGGTCAGATTCAAATCATTTTAACTTGATTTTAAGGCTCTAGAAGTTACTCACGCTATACTCACACTGGACTCACGCTGGCAGTGTGACTTGGGCCTGACCTCTGCATGAGCAGCAAGATTTGTACAAGTTTGACTTGAAACCTTGGATTCTGGATGCTGAAACTTGGAGTAGTCATCAGTGGGTTCGAGGGAACCTTATCCATTCAAATTAGGACCATCTTGACCTAATTTGGTGGCTCTAAAAGTTGCGCATGCTGCACGCATGCCGCACATACTCTGGTAGCATGAATTGAGCATGACCTCGGCGTGCATGACAAGATCCATGCACTTTAGTCTGATTTTTGAACTTCTAGATGTTAAAGCGTAGGGTTGTTCTTGTTCCAAAGTGTTAAGTTAAATTTTTTTGGTGTTTCAGTCTCGTCCGGTTGAGGAGCCTCCTCGTACAGATGAAGAAGGGGGAAAAAACTATGGTTTAAGTTACGCAAAATACAACCTCCCATTGGTAAATGCTTTTCTCTATGTTTGTTTCTTCACCTGCTTGGTTAATGCTTGCTACGCTATGCTAGGCTAGGTAGCGTAGCATCTATTTTAAGTTAACATGCTATTGGCCTAATGCAAACATGCTTTGATTTTAGAGGAAGAAGAAGAAGGTGATGAAGAGGTAACAGCCCCCAAAACGAGGGTGGCTAATAAAGATGCGGGGGTCCTGGTCATAGAGGAAACAACCCCAGTCAAGAGAGAAGGGGCTCTCATTGACGAGGAAAATGATCCTACTGAAGAGGACGACATTTCTGCCGACGAGGAGGACTGCTCTGCTAATGAGGAGGATGTTGGTGCCTTAAAAAGAAAGGCCCCAGCGAATAAAGAGGAAGCCTATGTTAATCAGGAAGAGACCTCTACTGACGATCCCTTTGCGGAATGCATTTTAGCATCGGAGGAGTAGATGAACGTAGAGGGTGTTGCCATAGTGTTAAGCTAGCAAGGAGGGGAGCTACAACTAGATGCTAGTGAGTTTGACCATATATTTGATAGTATTTCTATGGGTGACCCCCTGCTATCACCCCAAGGGTTTGCTAGGTAGGAGCCCTTACATTGTCATTTGTGTTACTGATCAGTTTTATTGTAGTCCATCTTGGTCATGACTGACACGTTTAGTTATATGGAAGACACCGTTATTGATACTGCAGGACCTTCCTTGATCTGGTTGCAACCATGGGCCGAGACCCTTAACAAGTTTGCATTCATGCAAGGGGTGGTCGATGACATGATCGGTCATCTTAAGCAGGTCGATCCAGAAGTGGGTAAGTGAAGTAGCTAAGCTAGGCTCTTTAAGTTGCTATGCTAGACCTTTTAGATTGCTAAATTTTGCTACGCTACTATGACTAATGCATTTTTATGTGTGGTCAACAGCTCTCACCTCAAGTGGGACCCAAAACAAGTAGTGAAGGTCGATGCCATGCCTACATTCCCACCTGAAGTAACCGAGGTGCCTTGTCACATATACGACAAGGCTAGCAAATGCGCGTTGCACTTGGCATGCTCCTTGTGGGAATGTAGGCACATGAATGAAGACTTAAGGAAATAAGTCCAAAGGCTTGAGAAAGAGAAGGCCAATCTGATAGCTAAGGTGGGAGACCTCCATTCCAGGAACAAGTTTCTCCTAGCCCGTGATACCAACGATGTTAGTTGGCACATGACTGTCATAGATTATGCAAGATATTAGATGGCTGTGCAGCGCAAAAATGAGGCCATCTATGAGATAATTAAGCAGCGAATGTAGATGGACTTGTTGGCTCAAAAGAACTAGGATTGGAAAGATTGCAGCATGAGAGTTTACGAGTGGGGGTAGTCCCAGAAAAACCACAATCATATGTATAAACTAGAACATGCCACCTACCACAAACAATACTAGGATGCTTTAGTGAAGATGTATACTCATGAAGCATTCCTGGATGCCATTGGTGCTTCTGAAGCCTACAAGAAGTTCATGCAACAAGTGATGGTTAGTGAATCCCCTAAGCAGAAAGTGAACCTTCCCATAGGTGAGATTGCCACTGCCTCCTTTTCTCTAGGACCACCGAGATGGATGGCCATCAAAAAGGAGAAAGTTGTAGTAAACGTTGAATTGAGTGATAGACACTGGGAGGATATTATAGAGGAGGAGGTCTGGCAACACCTCAAGATCGGATTGGATTGCATACCCCTCGAGATAGACGCAAGGCTTTCTTGGGTTAGTCACTTTCTACGATGCAACAATTTATGTTTTATTCTAGCCTTTATGTGTAACTCTACCTGACTACTTCATTTTTTATGATGCAAATTATGGATGAAGAAGTAGGACCCCTAGAGGGAGAAAATGATAATGCAGAGGAAGATAATGTAGAGGGAGATGATGCAGGGGAGGATGATGTATGATATCAAGGGCTTTCATTTTGTATTTTTTGCAAAACTACTGCAAACATTGTTTAAGTGAAACCTTGAATGAAAAATGATTTATGATAATATTGGTTATATTCTAGCTTGTGCATTATGTATGTTATTCATTTTTATGTTTTTAATGTGCCTTAGTTTTAGGCCATTTTGGGCTGCGTGTAGTTTTAGGCCATTTCGGGTCGTCGCTAGTTTTAGGCCATTTTGGGCCACAACATAAATAGAAGATATGTTAACGATTTAAAAAAATTAAGTTGGTGTACCTAGCGTAGATGGATGGATGCAAAGAAAATAATGGAAAAATGTACAACAAATGTTAACTAGGTAGGAAGCAATGGGGTTGCTACGCTATACGTAATTGCTTCCTAACCCATCGTAGGTTTGGTGAGATGTAGGGTCAAGATGCTTTGCTATGGCATTCGTCTACCTCGTTGTCCTCTGCTTGGAAGGGTAACTCGGCCTACACATTTTCATTTTCTGAGCTAGCGTAATGGGCCGGCTCTTTCGCTAAACAGTTAGTATCTATGGAGATAGGTGCCTCATTCTCAGAGGTTATGACCTCCGAACCCTGTTTCATATCTACGTTATTTATTACTTGCATTGCTACCTCATCGCCATGGATCACCACCTCCCTTCCTGCATAGGGTAGATGGATCTCCTGATGTATGGACAAAGAGATGGCCCTAAGTTGTGCTAACCATGAACTCCCCAAGATTAGGTTAAAATCGAGCATCTCTTCCACCATGATAAACATTGCATTTGTGGGGAACTGGTCCCCTGCCACAAAGTCAATGTGGATAGTGCCTTTCACCATGACCCATGCCTCATTGAATGACTTCAAGCATGATGTTGTCATGGGCTTGATTTGGTCTACCAAATCGAGCTTATCCACAATAGGGAATGGGATGACGTTCATAGTAGCCCCATGATCAACGTGTATCCTTAGGATCTTATGTTGGCCAACCCGAATTGTGATGAATAGAGGTGTTGTAGTCACCTGACCTTTTTCAAGGTCTTTCCTAATGGAATTTTTGCAAAAATTCAATTGGGATGGCTGCAGTTCTACAAGCACAGAAGGAAGCATGACTAAGTGAATTGCCTTCTCTTCTACTGGCATGTTCTCGTCAACTAGTATTGTCGTTAACATGTGAACCAGAGCCTCACTGTGTATAGTAGAAGTCATAATCAGGTCGTACAGGATCAGCATTTTGTTTTTCTATTTTAGAGCCTGTTTGACCTAAGTGAGAGTGCTTAAGAGGTCTAGGCCACCTTCTTGTTTACTACCTTTCTCCTCTTCCATTCATCCAAGGAGATGAATTTCTTGAGGAGGGATAGTTTCGGGTCTGGAGTCAAACACTTTCGAGCGAGGCGGCAATGACAGTGCATGCATAGAAACATTATCTTTTGGCAACGAGGACATAGATGCAGAGGGCAAGGGTGTAGGATTGGAAGTACCTAGGGTAGTACATTCCGTTGATGCCTCACCTGTCAAACACTATTCTCGTTTCCTTGGACGAAAAGGCTACAATGTTGTCTTATGTAGGGTGGGGGTTGTTGAGTGGCTCGGCCCCTTGATGATGAATGGTGCTAGTGGTGTTAATTCCTACGGTTGTGGTTCTATTTTGTTTATGCGCGGTGTAGGGGTGGATGTCTGGGAAGGGATTCTTAGGACAAACAGTTTCTGTGGGTTTTTCTTAGCCATTAGTCATGTTGGTGCACTATGCTGAGGCACATGAACCACAAATGACTCCTGGGGTAGTTTGGGATTACTGTCAATGTCGATAGTGTTGATAATGTAACCAGCGTTGTTGGTGTTAAGTGGATCTGTGTAGACATGCAAAGATTAATTTTCGGGATGCACTGGGTTGCTTTCTTCTAGAACCAGTTTTCCCTTGATCAATAATTCTTTGGATGTCATCCTTTAACACCAAGTAGTAATTTGTGTCGTGACCACACTGTTGATGGTAGTCATAGAACCACTCCAGCATAAAATTCTTAGGAACTGGGGGCTCATTGGGCAAGGCCAAGGAGGGGTTCCTAAGGAGTTTGTAGTATCATTGATGTTTTTTTACTTCCTCCACTGACATCTACTTGTGTTGGATATACCCCACTCCCAGTAATTACTTTAGAAGTTCTGAAGGCTTGACTTGCAGCGGGGTATACCTAGAGTGATCTTTACGCTCGAAGTTAGGCTTGGGTGGTGCAGATGCTTTGGGTGCCGACGTTGAGGGTTGGGCTGCGTTGCCCTGGTTGGGCACGGGGTTAGTTGTTGCTATGGCCACTTTCTTATTATTCTTGTTGTTGTTGGACTTGGCTTTGTTTGCCACAAAAGCCACTATGGCTATTGCAGCCTTGCCCTTATCCTTGTCCTTCTTTGTGAAGGTGTTCTTGTATGCAACATAGGTCAGATCTTTGTTTACCTCAACCATGTCTTGTATGCTCTTGGTCTGGGCGAAAGCTTGACTAAGAGTCTGTGGAGTGAGATAGTACAGTTTGAACTTAATGAAGTCATTCATTGCACCCTTAAAGATGGCCAATAGATGGGCCTCCGCGATGGACTCGTAGGTCTTGTTAAGGGTAGTGCTTCACCGTTGTATGAATTTCTAGACTAGTTCAAGTGGATCTTGTTTGACGCTCATTAACTAATCCAACATAACCTCTAGTCTCCAGTTGTACTTGAAATGCATTACGAACTAGGTCAGCAGCTCCTCTAGGGTTGCGATGAAGGAGCGTGGGAGCGCACGATACCAGTCCAGAGCTTTGCCCATTAGAGACATAGCAAAGACATGGATAATTATATGCAACCATTATTGCAAAAGAAGGGACTCAAATCTAAATATAACAAGATGCCCATTGGGATCACCCTCCCTATTGTATTTTGTGAAGTAGGGGAGTGGCATCCCAAGGGGTAACATTAGCATGGGGACTGCCAGGCTAATGGGATTATCATGGTAGAAATCCATGACTTGTACCATGTCAGAACCAATAGCCTTGAGGCGTTTGATTTCCTCTGTAAGGGTCTAGATAAGCTGGAACACTTGATCCAAACCTGGGGACGATGCAGATGGTTGGGGAGCTGTAGGAGCAGCTCCCTTTTATTGCATGGCAGGGGTAGTGATGTGACCCATAGGTGATGCTGTTGGGGCAACCCCTATGAAAGGTGCTGCTTGTGCTGTCCACCACCTAATAGGTGGTGCTGTTCGAGCAGCAACCACTGGTTGTGCCATGAGGTAGGCCATTTGTGTGGCCAATGCGGTACACCATAGTCCTGTGCTTGGTTGTACCGTTTGTGAGACTTGGTATGTTTGGTGGCAAGTGTAGTGGGACATTTGAAATGGCTACAAAATAGGAGGAGAAGTGAATGGGATCCACCATGTATGTGGGACTGGGCTCACCACTAAGGGTGGAATAAGTGTAGATGCCCAAATGGATGCGAAAACTACATGCAATTGCAATATAGGTATGGTGTGAACGTAGGGCAGGGTAGCCATGATCGGTGCATGGTGCGATATAGGAATGGATTGGAAAGCATTTTGTAGAGGGGTAGTGGTTGAGAATGAGATAGGGGAGTAGGAATGTTGATATGCTGAGGGTATGGCATGCCTACCCATTGTCGATGAAATTAGGGGCTACGACGATGCAGACATGATCATAAAGGGAACAACAGTAGAGACAGGTTCGTCTAGAAAGATGGAGTGGGAGGGATGGTGGTAGGGTTGGTTTAACCCCCACCCTTGGACTGGGAATCTAGTTCCTCTTGTCCATCTTGGAATGCTTCATCATAGTGAGACGTCGTGTATTGTGGCTCCCTAGGCCTAGTCACCCACATCAGCTGATCTATGATCCATTGATGCATTTGCATCAGAGGAATGGAAATGCCAAGAGTGGGAAAAAATTCCTTCCCATTGCAATAAGAGAACTTGAAGCTACATTTGTCTTTGAGTTCTTGTGCATCTAAGGGAATATTTGCCTAAACCTTAGCGCAGAGAAAGTTGTATTGCTCGTATTGCTGTGCCAAGCTCTCAGGTGATTGATTTTGAATCCTGAGAGATCGGCGTAACCCTCACATTGGGCTGAGTGGCTGCTCGGCACCTGTGATGCCCTGAACTAAGGGGGGAACCTCAATGTTAGAGGTAGTAACTACGGTGCTTGAGGAAATCATTGTCATAAGGATAAAAAGGGCTTGCAAATGAGAAAAACAAGGAGATTAAGTGGTGATCAGAGGCTTTTTTTCCTACAAGGTTCCAAGGGAATAGTCACGGTGACCGATCTGCACAACATGATCCATAAACAACCACAAAAGGGTGTCATATTTACGCTAGTGCGTGATGGGGTATAGAAAGTGTGCAGGACTACTGTGAAACATGGGAAAGGCACCAAAAAGGCCCTCCTTCTAACACCAAAAAACTATAGAGACTGAAAACATCAGTTGCTGGAAACACCGAGAGGTTGTCAGGTGAACATTTTTAACCCTAAATCCATGTGAGGGTCATGTTAGATAAAATAGAAACGGGGCACCCTGAATGGTCTTGTCGATTAGATAGGAAGTTAATCGGTGTAACTTAACCTTACATGAACGTTTAACTTGGAAGTGATGTTTGTAATGTAATATAATAATTATTAAATGCAATGGAGAAAAAACAATGTAGAATGCAATGATAATGAACAGGAATGTAAAAAAAACTGGAGTTAGAAAATGCACCACCTCTAGATCGTGGCTTTACTTTGTTAAGATGGATACAATCGGTTGTGCAACACTGAGAGGCAGAGAGATCCCAAAGGTAACTAGAGCATTCAAAGTATGCCAACTATGCACTTGAATGTGAACTTAGAAGCCAAAAATGCAAAATGTTGAAAGGCCAACTTGTCAATTTTTCCAACAAATTGCCAACCAATCTTGCAAATGTGAACCAGAAATGCTAACAAATTGCCAACAACCAAAATTTGCCAACCCAAAGAATTGCTAACTTCCCAACCCTTTGAGTGTTGCTTGTCAGGGTATTTATAGGGCCAAGAGCACATGAGAAATGAGGCCTGGATGACACATGTCCTAGACCCATGAGATGTTGATGTGCCCAGGCTACATGGATGTGCAAAGCTGGTCGTGAACTTGCTACGCTGCCACCATGTTGTCAAAGCTGGAGATGCTAGAATCAAGTGTGTCAACAATGTAAGCGAGAAATGAAGCACATTAAAGTAGCATAGCCACTTGGTACATTGTGCTATGCTATGTAGCGTAGCATGTCGACGTAGCGTAGCTGCTTACTACGTCGTTCTACACTATGTGGTGTGGCACAGTGTAGCCACCAGTTTGAAAAAGAAATTTGTGTTGAAGTCAACTACATTTGCTAGAAGTCTTGGCACACATCAGGTTAACCTTTGAAGCATTCCCTTTTGGCTTTATATCTTTGCTATGCTACATAGCATAGCAGTTGTCTTCATTTGCGACCTGTGTTGAAGTTACAAATGTTTTTTTGAAGTTTGATCATGCTAACAATTGCAAATTTTTTCTTTTGCTAAGGGAATCTTTGAACTTGCTGAACTTGCATTTGAAACACCTTTTGCTACTCTTGCTTTGTCATTGCATCGTGCTATGCTATGTAGCGTAGCATAGTGTAACAGCCAACATATCCTAGTTTTTGCTCAATTCACCACTTTCTAGTAAGAAATTTTGCTAAAACACTTGGAGTCTAATAAGGCAACTAGTTTTGAAGGCTGGAGTGCTTGCTGAGTGCAATTTCTTAATTAGAAGCACTTGGTAAGCTAGGCCCTTCTGATTTGCCTTTGCTACGCTGTGCTATGTTGTGTAGCGTAGCATAGTGTAGAACTTTGTTCTGCAATAGTTTGCACTTGATTTCTTGAGCAACTATCTTTTGAGGCCTACTACGCTACATAGCATAGCAAACTTCTTCACTAGAAAACTTGCTGAACTATTTTGTCCATCCTGAGCACCATCGACAACTCTTTGCATGATTTTTGAGTAAACTATCAGTCGGGCGAATTGTCTAGTTGGGCAGGCCAGAGAGTCCATCGGGCCTATTAGCACTAGAGGTAGAAAAATTGTCAAACTGGATAGTCTAAACTTAGTGCATCCATTTCCTGCTAAACTATCATGAGGCCACACTTGTGGAAATCCTTGCCTCAGTTCTGAGACCCTGGTAAAGCAAGAGTGCCTCAAAATTTTAGGGTGTTTCAAGTTTTACGTCGTAGCGGATGTTTTGCTTACCTTGCTCATGCATCAAATGTAGTATGGCTTGAGATATGAGTGAGTCAAAGGATTTACAAACTTGTTTCCATCCATATCTACCAACTTGAAGGCCCTATTCTCGTAGGATTTTGTGACCATGAATGGACCTTCCCATTTTTCTAAGAATTTGTTCACATGCTCATGGATAGCCTTGAGAATGAGGTCCCCCTTTTTTATCAGTCGTTCATGTGGGTTTGCATGATGCTTTTGCCATTGCTTGTCTTGATAATGCTCTATGCGACCTAGTGTCTATGCATGCTCCTCCTCTACGGAGTCGAGGTTGATGATCCTTGACTTGTTGTTCTAGGCTTCGCTCACGACATTCAATAAGATCATTCTATGTGACGGTACCTACAACTCAAGAGGTAACACCACTTCAGATCCATAACAAGACTGTAAGGATTTTTACCTATTTCCATCCTGCACATCATCCCATAAGCCCACAACACATAGAGAATTTGCTTGTGCCATCGCCTCTTACTGTTGTTAAGCATTTTCTTGAGCAAGTTGATGATGGCTTTGTTCATAGTTTCTACTTGTCTATTTGCCTACGGGTAATATGGTGAGGAAAATGATTTCCTAATGCCAAGGTTACTGCAAAAGGTTTTGGTTTCCACACTACTAAATTGTGGCAAATTGTTGGCTTTTTTGTAGAAAGAACAAGCATTCTTACATTGAAGAGAGCAATTTACAAGGTTGGAAAATTGGCAATTCTTTGGGTTGGCAAATTTTGGTTGTTGGAAATTTGTTAGCATTTTGGCTGGCAAATTTGAGCAATTGGTAATTTGTTGGGAAAATTGGCAAGTTGGCTTTTTAGCATTTAGCATTTTTGGCTTTTAAGTCTACTTTCAAGAGCATATTTGGCATACTTTGAGCATCCTAGTTACCTTTGGGATCTCTATGCCTCCTAGTGTTGCACAACCAATTGTATCCATCTCAACAAAGTAAAGTTGCGATCTTGAGGCGGTGCATTTTCTAACTCTAGTTTGCTTTAAATTCCTATTCACTATCATTGCATTTTACATCATTGTTGCCCCATTGTATTTAATAATTGTTATATTACACTACAAAGATCATTTCTGAATTAAACATTCGCACAAGGTTAAGTTACACCGATTAAGTCATTGTTTGATCGATAAGACCGTTTAGGGTGCCCCATTTCCATTTTATCCAGCATGGCCGTTGCACGGATCTGGGTTTAAACTATTCACTTGATAACCTCTTAGTGTTTCCATCCATCGATGTTTTCGATCACTACAAATGCCTCATAACCCTTAGGTACTTGGCTAATGGTGTTAACATGCTCATTGGGGAACTTAGGCTCACTAGTTACATGGTCATCAACTAGTGAGTCGGTGAGTTGTACGGCTATAGATTGACCCTTTGTTGATGCTTGAGAAATGTAATGAATGTCAAAATTTGTTATTATGGCTTTCCATTGAGATATATGACTACTTTCATAGATGTTGGTTGTTATGGCTCTAAGCATGATATCTTTGCAAATGACATTGACCTAGCTTTTGAAGAGGTAGCATCTCCACTTCTTTAATGAGAAGACTAGTGCTAGAAAATACTTCTCTACTTCAATGTATTAAGTCTCATGAGAAACTAATGCATGGCTAAGGTAGTAAACTAGCTACTATGTTTCATCATCTCATTTTTGATAGAGAAGAGAAGTGATGGATATGTCAAAGATAGCAAGATAGATGTAAACAGTTTTATCCTTTTATGTAGGATAAACCATTGGTAGTTGTGTCAACTTTTGCGTAAGGTTTTTAGAGGCCTCTTGGCATTATGTCATCCACTCATAGTGAAGCCCCTTCTTAAGTAAGTATTTCATGGGTTGTAACTTATCCATGAGTCTAGTGATAAACCTACAAATAAATTGCAATCTTCCTTATAGTCCCCAAATCTCTTTAAGGTTACATAGTGCTACCAAGTTGGATATGGCCTTAACGTTATCAAGATCAATGTGTATCCCTCCTTTAGACACTACAAAGTCAAGCATCTTACCATTATTGATACCAAAGATACACTTTTTGGAATTAATCCTAAGTTCATATTTGAGACATCATTTAAGTACAAGGTCTAGGTCATGCACATGATTGTTGGCCATTTTGGACTTAACAGCTATATTGTCCATGTAATTGTTGAGCAAACCTAACATGTAATCACTAAAGATATATGTCATGGCTCATTGGTAGGTTACTCCTATGTTTTTCTATGCCAAACAACATCATTGTATAGCAAATGATACCTTAAGGGGTCATGAAGATTGTGCTAAGTTGATGTTCTAGGTTGATCCTAATTTGGTTATATCTTGAGAACCTATCTAGAAAGGATATTAAGGCATGTCCCGCTAGGCAAAGGGAAATCATCTTTAATGATTGTCTTGTTTAGGTCTTAGAAATCTATGTAAATACAAATACTCCTATTTTTCTTAGGGACAACCACTATGTTGAACACCCATTCTACATAATCAACAACTTTAATGAAACCAGCTTGGTATAGTTTTGTGATTTCATCAAAAAGTACTAAGGCCAAATCAAGTCTAATCTTGTAAACCTTTTACTTAATTAGTCTCATGCTAGGATCAAGTATGATGTTATGTTGTACTAGGCACAAGTCTAGACTTGGCATATCTTCATATGACTAGGAAAAGGCCTTAATGTTGTCTTGCAGGAACTTGGTGATATCTTGAGTCTGTTGAGGTTCTAGTGAGGAACTTAGTTTCAGGGTTTTCTCCTTACCATTATGTGTCATGATAGGAATTTGAACTAGATATTCTTTGGTAATGTCATCAACTTCTAGGTCAATGGCTTTGACTAGGTTTTTAGGCAATTCTAGAGGTTTCTCTATCGAGGCTATGTGATCAACAAGACTCAAACTCAAGATCTAGTTAATTAAAATTAACACATCTTTCAACATCACCATTAGGTCAACTTAGGCTCAAAGATAAACTAATTTGCTCCTAGGAACTCATACTCCAATCCTACATGTCAACCATAATCACATTAAGTGGCACCTAGGTAAAGATGAATAAATAATGTCATCATGCTATAAAATCATGCAAACGTGTACTATTTTAATGCCAAACAATAATGCAAACAAGGCTAACTAAGGCTATGATAGGTAAACATAGGCCAAAAAAATACTAAAAAAGATTAAAATAAGATCAAAGAATCATGGAAATATGAAAAACATGGTTAGCTAGGATCAACTAAGGCCACAAGTTTGCCAATTCAAGGTCATGGCAAGCTATGGTGCCAGTTTAAGGCCTTAGTAGGTCATGGCTATGTGGTGTCAAACGATGGTAAGGGAAGGTTAAACCCCATCACTTAATACTAATAAAGGGTTAAATAAAGGTCAATAGAGGCTATCCTATGGAGAATAAAGGCACATGCATTGAGATTAAAGTCATGTAGAGGCTCAACAAGGCATAACAAAGACAAAATAGGTTGTAACATCATCAATCAAGGTCATATCAAACAAAATGGAATAAATGTAATAAAAATTGATTAATACCAGTCAAAAAAGGTTAGATCTTACTAGTATTAGGACTTAGCAGACATGGTCTAAGGATACAAGGGTGATAGAAAAGTGTGGGAATCTATTGGGGCTATTTTAAGGCTATTTAGGCCAAAAACACAAGGTTTTCAAGGTAACCCAGACTAGACCCACGTTGACCAGTGCGGGTGGGGTGATTCCTAGCATGGATGAGATAGGTACATGATATCCTAGGCTTGTTTTGAGTATTTTTTGACTTCCAATGGCTTGCATGGTCAGAAGTGGATTGGGGAAGTAAATAGGTCAATTCTATCATCAATTTCAACCTTTGGAATCCCCCATTAAAGCCTAGACTTGTCACCCATGTTGGAGCAACATTGGCCAGCGTGGCCCCTACATGGATACCAATGAAAATCAATTTCATGGCATCTAAAGGATCAAAATTAGGGTTCCAAGGCCTTCCCAAGGTAGTGCAGGGATAGATATTTCAAAATTGACAAAAAAGTAGGTTTTAAAGTTTGTACCCCCAAAGCCACATTGGGCAACATGGATGGAAGGGGAGATCAACATAGATGATCCAAATCTAGGTTATGGAAGGATCAAATAGGGTTAATCTAGATCCAAATCCAAGATTTTATAGTTAGATGATTTCTAGTTGAGTTTTGAGGCCATTTCAAGGTAGTTTCAAGTGTTAAACCATGTTGGAAGATGTACCCAAAGCCACATTGGGCAACATGTTCTTAGGCTACCAAAGTTGTAAACATTCATTCCTAAGATTTTTGATAAAATTTGGCAAGGTTTGAAGGTTGTTTGAGGTAATGTATGGTTCTATCCCCTGGATCCATGCTAGGTAGCATTGCTCCAGTTTGGATGAGGGAGTATAGTGAGTTTAAGGATCCAAAACAAGGTCAAAAGGCTATCTAGTCAAGGCTATGAGGTCTCAATCTTTACTATTGTATATTTCTAGCTTCTAGGGATGTTGATCTACTACCAAAAGTGAAAAGGTAGCTCACCCACATTAGAGCCATGCTACCCTACATGGCTTAGGCCTCCCCTAGTGTGGATACCCTAAGATACCAAGTTTTGAAAGTAAATCAATCATACATGTGAGCTCTGAGGGTTGTCAACGTCAAGGGTTAGGGTTTAGGATCAAAATTTGGTAATTTTGAAGGTTTCTAGATGGTCTTGAAAGTCATCTCCCTTGGAGCAACACTAGGGCCATGCAAGTCAGCATGGATTCAGCATGGCTGATCTAAGGAGGTTAACTTTTTACTCTTTTTGGTTGGTTTTGTGAGGTTTAATGGCTTTCAAAGGTGCTAACAAGGTTCTAGGATTAGGATGATAAAATTTGAAGTTGATCTACTACATCTATGACCCCTCCATGGGTTTCCCTTGAGGCACCCACACTAGACCCATGTTGGCCAATGTGGGCGAGGGGGGGGGGGGGGGGNGTGTGAGTAGGAGAAGTCATTAAATGGGATAAGTTTTAGAAATTTTTGACTATTAGACCCTTCAAGGAAGTTAGGAGGTCAACACATGTTAATCTTGATTCAAATCTTGAAAGTTTTTTGCTATACCTCATTCATCCATACTAGGGTAATGTTGGCCAATGTGGATAGCATCCCTCTCCAATATGCTCTACTTGGGTGCAAAGTTTTGACAAATTTTGACAAGATTTTCTAAGGTTTCATTACTATCAGAATTACAAGGGTCGAGGGTCAAGATATCGCATTGGGATTGATAAATCATATTGGGCAGCATGACCCATTGTGGATGGGAGGGGAATGATATCTTTTCATTATTTTTGATTGATTTTGTGGCATTTGAAGGATTTATAAGGCTCTGGTAGGGTTTAGAGGTTGACAAGGTAGGTTATATGGCTATTTTTGCTATAGATTTAGTTTTAAGGCTTACCCCATGGCATTCACATTGGACCCATGCTAGGAATTATGGGTGGGGGTTCACCAATGTGGCTAAGGTTTTAGATTCAAAAACTAAATATTTTTGTTGAATCTAGGATACTAGAGGCTAACAAGTAGTGTGGGAGGTAAAAATTACAATCTAGATGATCAATTCTGGTAGTTTAAGGCCACACCCCATCCATCCATGCTAGAGCCATGCTAGGTAGTATATATGGAGTTCCCCTCAATGTGGCTGCAGTAGATCTAAAAGTTTTGGGCACTTTTGACTAGGTTTAACAAGGTTTTGAAGCTGTGATTGGAGGGGTTTAAGGCTATGTGGGCATACCTTGGGATTAAATTAGGGCTTGGTAGGCATCAGAGGATGGGTATGGATGTTGTACCCCTTGGGCAAGATTGGACCAATGTGGATGAGCCCTAACCCAACATGGTTTCCCAAAGTGGTAAGCTTCAGTGAGGTCTTATAGCTTGCCAAGGTCGAAGGTTTGTCCATGTTAATTATAGCTACCAAAAATGGCAAGGAGGGTTAGGTTGTATGGCCATGGGGAGTACGAATCAAGGACCCATGTTGGATCAATGCTACCTAGGGTGGTTGAGGAGGGGATAAGATTATAACATGATTGTATAAGTTTCAAAGGGTTAAAATCTTAGCGTATATGAGGTTTCTAAGTTTGAAACACATCATACTAGGGAGGCATTTGGTGGAGCCCACATTAAAAATAAATAAATTTTATAAACTTGTTGCTAACTCCCACCATCCCTAGTGTTGGCTATACTTTCTTCCCTTTGCACTTCTAGTGCATCATGAGTTTCAGTGTCCAAAATTGGCAATAAGGGCATGCAAGAGGATGCCTAGGTTTAGATGTCATTTTAATGTTTAATCTTGTGCAAAAATCACACACAAATCTTATTCTCTCCCATAGCACATTGGATTTGAGCTCTAGTAGAGATCTCACTTCCAAGCACTTCTCATCCTCAGTGTGGTTACCTCAGATCTCCCTCCAAGGCAATGTTGGAGCTTCTATCCCTCAAATTTTCATGCTTTCTCTTAGTGTTGATCATTCATCATGAAGAAGAGAGGAAACAACAGTAAAAACCCAATCATTGAGGAAGAAAATGTGGTAGCCCAAGCCATGTCCCACCTACCCTAGCTTGTTATGGTTCAAGGTTCATTTGTGTTTACCCCAAGGTACACCATTACTATCCATTTTTGTTATTTTCTGGCCTTTTTTTATGGCTTTTTAGTCTAAAATGAGAGTGTTTTCTTAGATCTAGGCTATTTTGTTCAAGAAAATTTAATTTCAACAAGATCACACATCCTATTTTGATAGTTTCTATGTGTTTCTAAGGTAATTCAGTCATTTAGGCTTTGTTCTATGCGAATTTTAAATTATGTTTTATTGTTTTGTATGTGTCTTTTACCATTTTTGACAAAAAAGTATGAATACTTGTGAATTTTTTATTAATAAATTAGATAAATATTGTTAAAATATAAGGATTTTTGTTTTTAGAAATACATTTATAGTTTCTATGAGCTATGATTTTCCTTGATTCAGAGTTATGACAAATGAGTTAAGGGCATTTTGGCTAGGTTATACAATTATGTTTTGTGCTATTTTTCATTTTTTATAGGAGATTATGAAATATTTCTAAAGAAACAGTAAGGGTTCTGTAATTTTTTTAATGCTATGGGTATGTAGATCCTAATGTAATCTTTCAAATAGTAGTGGAATCACCCAGTTTGGAGCTAAAATGAATTTTTGGTGAATTTTCTATGAAACTCACATAAAAAGGGCTTTTTGATGATGGCTAAGTTCATGTTAATTTGGTCAAATTTTGTGTAAACCAATGGCTATGAATTTTTGGCTTTTCTAGTTGTGGCTATAATGTTCATGATTTCAAGAGTCCAAAAATGGTAGAATCACAGAAATTGGAGTTGAAATAATTTTTTTATGAATTTTTCTTTAAGGTTGCATGAATTAGGATTTATTACGATTTTAGCAATTTTACCCCATGGAGATGGGTAGAATTGGAAATTGAATGATTTTTCTTTCCAATTTTCTATGGCCCTAGGATGCCTAGGGAAGTTAGCAATGTTCTAAGCTTGGTTTCATGGTTGTTTAAAATTTTTTGCTATTTTTAGTAATGGTTTTCCTATGGCCATTTTCTAGCTTGTAAGTCTAGTTGTGTAAGTGTTGTTATAAAATAAGGCATGATGTTTCTAATTTTCATCAATAATATAAACATTGTGATGTTTTGGCTATAATGTCTAAAGTTTTTAAGGGCTATGATAAGGTTGATTTTTGAATTTCTAAAAGAATTTTGATTAACATCATAGAGTTTTTTACAAGGGCTAATTTCACCCCTAAGATAGCAAACTTTTATGAGAAAGTCTAAGTGTTATGAAGTTGTTTTATACTAAATTTTGTAACTATGGTTCTAATTAATGTGCATTTTTTCCCATGTAGGACTCCTTTGAAGCCCATCCTAATAATGGTGGAGTTGGTGGGCATCCTATGTTGCCTCAACTCCCCCAAGGCTAACATTCCCCTCCCAGATTTGATTCTTGAGTAAGGCTCCTTATGGTTCTGGCCAGGGGTAAGGTAATTCCTTGCTTACATCCTACAAAATTTTAGTGTGATGATGTGGTCACACTTAGCTGTTGATATGGCCAAAAAAATAGTGGAGACCCTACTATCGCGAGCATCTAACTTGATTGTTAGGTTTATAATTGACAATTTGGAAACCCGTGTAGCAAGAGAGGTGGTGGATACTAGGAACACCATCAATACATGCTACTTGTCTAAGATCTAGAGCATTCCATAGTATTCTTAATATAATGCTGATAATACTCTGATGGTGGCACACAAAGTTCACATTATTCCAAAACCCCCTGGTACAGTCTACCATCTACCAGGTTAAGCATGGTTGTTATAAATTCTTGATGATTTTGACTTACTTATCTTTCTTGTTACTTGTCAATTTTTATGCATGTTTTGCAAGTACAAGGTTAGTGAACAAGGTTTAATAAGGAATGATTAGACCTTAATGGTGGCTCAAACTGCATTAAGTGTATTTACCAAAGACCCAAAAATCATAACCATTATGTATGATCAGTTAAGAGGAAATTTTGATAAATACATCGATGTCTTCAACCCTATATTCAAGAAGTGTGCAGTTGCTAGGATAGCACACAGCTAGTGGGTGGATCCCAAGAACATTAAGGAGAAGACTATTGCCATTGGGACCTCCACACAAGCCTCATGAAATAAGAAGAAGAAAGGTAAGAACAAGGATGATTTGTTACATCATGTCTAATGCTTTTATGGATACTTAGGTCTTAAGTGCTCTATGATCTTAACTTATGGTTTTAGTTTTTGTTATATCTTGGTCTTGCTAAATGTGCTTATGCCAATGCTAAGTATTTGTTATTATCTTGTAAGACCTTTCATCTCTTTCGACATCACCTTATCTATTTCAAGATGCCTGGAGAATATCCTCATCTTGAAATTTGGTAAGGTGGGACAAACATAGAGGTGATTCAAGGGGCAAGCACCTAGGAATATCCAAGTAAACATTGAACGTGCAGGCCTACTTGATGTTTTTCTAGCACCTCTCCCCTCCATCCCTATTGCAAATATGTTGAATTTCATTGACTCCTTTGATGTAGAAGACAAATAATTTAGCACTATAGTTCAAGGTGTGTCTATCACCATTTCCATTAGTGAGACAACCTTTTGTGACTTGTTTGGTATTTCCCCTTAAGGAATGAAAGTTTCCACAAAACCAATGAAGGAGGTAGGCCACTGTGAGGAGGTTGAGACATGGTTAGGTTCTTGTTGTGGCCACTCTAGGCTTATCGTGGATGCTTTACAATTCCTAAAGTAAGGAAATCTTATTCCTTGTTTAGATCCCATGCCTTTCCCAAGCTATTATCACAAAAGAAGGTGATCAACATTACACAAGAATGGACCTTTAAGAAGGTCCTAACAAAGGGTACACGGTTCCATTGGGCTACTTCTTTAGCTATCAAAATTTAGGAAGAGATCCTCAAAACTCCGTGAGGATGCCTCTACAATAATCCACATGCATTATGTGTTTTATGCAACTTATTTGGAGAGATTTAAGGAGTTATTGGTGGTGAGGAGGCATGGATGATGGATGAACCAAAAGCCAAACAAACTCTCTAAGTCTTGGATAAAACACATTTATCCAACTATGTAGGCCCAAAACCCACCAAATAAGGTTAGAGAGTCATTGTCTACTGCCACTACGGGATTCTGTGGAAGGCAATGTGCATCCCTTGACAACATGGGGAAAGGGCCTCTCACAATGCTAGCTAACATTAAGAGGGTTTGTAAGCTACACATTGAGGCTAATGAGATAGCCAAGGTACAATTGAAATGGCACATAGAGGAAGCAACACTAGCAATAGAGCAACCCTCCTAGAAGAAGCTCAAGTTGAAGATTAATAAGTCACATCAAGTAGTCACTGGTATGTTTTAACTATCTTTTTGTTATTCTATGTTTTATATCTTATGGCTATATTGTTGCTTCATGTGCTAATCTAATTTATGTATTATGGTTGTAGATAAGTGGAAAGACATGGCAATCCAAGCTCCTATTGTAGAGGAAGAGAAAATTTGTGTAGGTGCTGTAGTAGAGGAGGAACAAAGGCATGCAGAGACGGCACTCTTGTAGTAGTAAGAGGTTGAAGGATTAGCCAACATTGACTTGGATGACCTAGATGCCTTTTTTGGTGGGCCCTAACCAAATAAACCACCTATCATCATCCCAAAGGAGGAAGAGCAACTAGGTATGCACATGCCTTAATGCTAATTGTTATGGCCTATGGTTTTATGTTTGGTTTTTGTTCTAATTGCTCAATGATTATTATGCTTATTATAGTTCCTAAGCCACAAGATGAGGCCTCTACTCCTACTTTTTATGTGAAACTATGAGTAGAGGTCCTAGACAAAATGGAGTTCATGCACAAAGTAGTCAAGGATATCGTTGATCGGTTACAATAGGTTACACCTAAGATTAATACGAACTATGTTTTATTTGCATTAGTCATTTTTCTATGGTTTGTATTTATGTTATGGCTATTATAGGTTGTGGATTATGCCTATGGTTATATTTATGGTTACAAATTGTTTACAGTGCCATCAGTTGTATGGGATCCAAGCCGTGACATGGAGTTTGACACCTTTTTCAAAGCTTTTCTTTGATGTTTAAAATGTACCCCTGAAGTTGTATGAAACTACCACTAATCTTGTAGTTTTGTGTGAAAAAACTTCATGAAAGTTCCAAAGGTCCAACAAATTTCTATGGGAGAAAGTCGTGGCCTTAAGGGAGGAGAACAAAAAGGCAAGTCAAGGCTATCAAGGATCTTCATGATTGTATGGCCTTTTGGAAGTCCAAGTGGCTAATTTAGAAAAATTACAAACCAAAGACATTGCATGGACCCACTACTAGAATATTATCCATGAAAAAGTGGCCCTTGCCAAGGATATGATGGAGCAACAAATACAAATGAATCTCATCTCTTGAAAGGCCAAGGACTAGAAGGATTATTTTCCCTAGGTACTAGAATGGGGCCAGTCAAAAAAGGATCATAAGAGACAGTACAAATTTGATTAGGAGGCATACCTCAAGTGGATTAAGGAAGAGACAACTGAACGGTGCAAGAGAGAGCTATTCATCTAGGGGATTTCAGCTGAGAGAGCTTACCAGCTCTTTGAAAGCACTCTTATAGTGGTTGAATCTCCTACTCCTTAGGTTACTATAGTTGTAGGTGATACTTCTATAGCTATGGTGTCATGGTATTCACCCAATTATACTAGAGTGGACCTAACAAATAGCCTCATAGGTATTAATTTTGGAGATGTTGAATAGGCCAACATAACAAAAAACTAGATTCCCCATCATTTGAAGACTGGTCTTCAACATCTACCTCCAAAATTCATCAAGCCAAACCCCCCATAATTTTGATAGCTTGTTTTAAGTTTTGGAATTTTGGTTTTATTTAAGTTATTAATTTTGTTGTTTGGTTATTGACTAGTTTTATATTATCATGTTCTAGGCACCAGAAGACGTTAGCCATCCTAGCGGCAAGCATGGTGATGATCCATCACCTCCTCTTCCAAATGCCCCTTAGCATCATCCAGTTACCTATTCTTAATTATTATGAGTTGACTACATGATGTTTTATTATTATTGATGTTGATGGCTAGTGTTAGCCAAGATTTTTTTTATGAATGGTTTCATGGTTATTGTTTATTATTATTTGAATATTTTGCCACATAGTGTGCCTATGGGTATGTATTTTGTAAACATTATAGATTTTAAATTTCAATTTCAATTTTGACTATAGCATTTTTGTGTTGCACTTTTACTATGATTTTACAGTTTCATGTTATAATTATCTATGGCTGCATTGGCTATAAATATAAAAAATGGCTATAAGTTTGTAGGCTAGAAAAGTACATGAGTTATGATATTTTTTGCCAATTTTAGGCCATGGAAAGCCATATGTTATGCAATTGTAAAAGGGTTTGCTAGTTTTAGGCCATCGTGGACACCATAATTTTGCTAGTTTTAGGCCATGGTAGGCCTAGGTTGTAAGGAAAGATATATTTTTTTTTGTTTTATGTTTTAAGATTTTTTATTCTTTTTCTATTTTTATAATTTTTATGAGGTTTTTGCAATTTATATCATGCTAGAAAAGAGAAGTAAAAGGCTTTAATAAAAATGTGAACAAAAGTAAACTTGTGAATGAAAGATGAAAGTAAAGTGAACAAAACATCATAGGTAAAATAAAATCTAGGCTAACCAGCTATGAGTACATATGGTTACAAGGTTACATGGGCCTAGTGTGGAAGGATCAAGAGTGTACATTACTTGTGCAAGTGTTTCTAATCTTTTAGAATTTAGGAAACATGTATGGCCTATCTTGCACAAGCTTATACTCTCCATTCCCTTTGTTGACGATATTAAAGGGGAGCTCTTCCCATAGCATGTCTCCCTATCCATCATTGTTGTTCTTGGGTTTCTCAACTCCCTTGGGTTGTTTGAATTTGTGATTTGGAGTTTCTTCTTGAAACTCCACTTTAGACCCCTACTCTATGTTTACGTTGTTAATAGCTAAGAGAACCACATTGTCACAATGTATAATGATTTCACCTCCCTTGTAAAACAAGTGAATTTCTTGGTGGATAGATGAAGATATAGCTCATAGTTGAGGTAAGCAAGGTCTTCCAAAGATAAGGTTAAATCTTGGTGTTTTCTCTACAAGAACCCCTCTCATTATGAGGGGATACTCGAATCATGAACTATTCTCTTGCAAGCCTTCAATTGTCATCAACATTGAACACCGATATGATGTATGAGCCATTGTTAAAGTTCAATGGGTCTTTATACACATGCATTCACTAGTTTTGAGGTCTTACAGGGTTGGATGCATCAAAAACTAACTCTTCCCTATCTATCATCTTTTGTAGGTCATCCTTCAATGCAAGGCAGAAGTCAATGTCATGTATAGGAAATTGATGATAATGGAAAAAGTGGTTGAGCTTGAAGTACTTAGGTACCTAAGGATCATCCTTAGTTGGTCAAGTGGGATCCTTGGCTATTTCACATAGCCTTGCATGCCTCTTGTGGACATTCTCAATCATTTTCTTCTATTGAATTCTCCCACTCTTCAATAATTTATCCAATAGTTCATATGGTTTCAAAGGCAACCTAGTGTAATTCATCCAATTTTTCCACAAAAAATTGGTTTTAGAAGAAGTCAATGTAGTGGCTCTAAATGTTGAAGGCTAGTTGTTACAGTTGTTAGAAAAGGCCTTAGGTGGATTGGCTCTTAGCCATTGGTTAGTTCTCTTAGTCTCTTTAGCTACTATTGCTACCACCACATTGTTTTATTTACTTCTCTCCTTATCCTTTCATGTGCTTTTGTTTTTANTAAGCAATAGTTATGGGGAATTGCTTCCTTGCACAAAGTCTAAGGAGATGGATCCCTTAATAGCAACTAGTGATCCATTAAAGGACTTAAGAGCCAATTTCATTGCATGTTATATTTATTTAGTTAAGCCTAAATGTTTGACTATAGTGCATTGGATGACATTTGTCATGGCTCCATCATCTACATGCACTCGATGCACATTGTATTGTCCCACCTAGATTGTGATGAAAAGAGGATCCTTATTCACTTTACCATTTTGGGACTAGTTTTGATTTTGCTATTGTGAAACACTAGTGAATTTGACTTTGTCTCCCTAGGTGATGAAGGCACCATCATCACATGGATAGATTCTTTGTCAGCATGAGTGTTCTCGCTAATGGGGATATAAGCCAACATCTTGAGTAGTACTTCATGATGTATAGCAGAAGTCATAATCAAGTCATATAGGATCAAGGTTGCATTTTTTTATTTAAGAGACTGCTTGACTTGTTCCATCACACTTAGGAATTTTTTATCATTGTCCATGCGCTTGTCATCTTGGTTGTGCTTAACTTCCTCCATGTGTCCCAAAATGCATGCCTCATGTTTTAGCATATGTTGTTGTGAATTTTCCTTCTTCTTTCTTCCTTGGATTTTGGAATCCTCCCATGGTTTACTGGTTAAAGCAACTTGGGTTGAAGAGGTCATGGGAACAAATCATATAGAAGTGGGCTTTAGTGGATTCATTTCCTCCCATGCCTTAGCCTACTTGTCATCTTTGTTGATGGGATTTTACTTAGTCTTCTTCCTATACTTGGTTGAGGCTTTTTGGTTTTCATTACTTGCTTGTGAGAAAGAGGATGCAGCATTAGCCACCATGGGAGGTTGTTGTGTGGTTACTCAAGTGAACTTAGTTGTAGCAAGTTAGGGCACCTTGAAGATAAAAGGATCCTTAGGGGGCATTGGTCATGGTATCCTTACAACAAAAGTGGATCTTTAGATAGCAGAAGTTGAAGAACCCCTCTCATTATGAGGGGATACTCAAATCATGAACTATTCTCTTGCAAGCCTTCAATTGTCATCAACATTGAACACCGATATGATGTATGAGCCATTGTTAAATTTCAATGGGTCTTTATACACATGCATTCACTAGTTTTGAGGTCTTACAGGGTTGGATGCATCAAAAACTAACTCTTCCCTATCTATCATCTTTTGTAGGTCATCCTTCAATGCAAGGCAGAAGTCAATGTCATGTATAGGAAATTGATGATAATGGAAAAAGTGGTTGAGCTTGAAGTACTTAGGTACCTAAGGATCATCCTTAGTTGGTCAAGTGGGATCCTTGGCTATTTCACATAGCCTTGCATGCCTCTTGTGGACATTCTCAATCATTTTCTTCTATTGAATTCTCCCACTCTTCAATAATTTATCCAATAGTTCATATGGTTTCAAAGGCAACCTAGTGTAATTCATCCAATTTTTCCACAAAAAATTGGTTTTAGAAGAAGTCAATGTAGTGGCTCTAAATGTTGAAGGCTAGTTGTTACAGTTGTTAGAAAAGGCCTTAGGTGGATTGGCTCTTAGCCATTGGTTAGTTCTCTTAGTCTCTTTAGCTACTATTGCTACCACCACATTGTTTTATTTACTTCTCTCCTTATCCTTTCATGTGCTTTTGTTTTTATATGCCACATAGGCATGGTCATGGCTAGCCTCTGTAGCATCCTCTATGTTCTTCATCTAGGAGAAGGCTTGACTGAGTGATCATGGATCAAGGTAGTACAAATTAAGCTTGATGAAATCATTCATCATCCCCTTGAATATAGCCAAAAGGTGAGTTGTAGCTATAGGTTCTAGTATCTCATTAAGAAGACCATTTCATCATTGGATGAACTTTTGCATCAATTTGAGGGATCCTTGCTTGACCTTCATTAGCTGGTCAAGGATGGTATAAGACTTGAAGTTGTACTTGAAGTACTTAACAAATTATGATATAATGTCTTCTAAAGAGGATATAGATCCTCTAGGTAAGGTGTGGTACCAATTAAACACTTTCCTTGTAAGAAACATATGGAATATTCTCATTATTGTGTAAGGCCATGCTTGAAACAATAAACACTCTAAGAAAAATATTATGAGGTGAGTGTGGGAACTACCTTCACCATTGTATTTTGTGAACTACGAGATGGGAACATCCCAAGGAAGCATTAAAGATGTAATCACAAGACTAATGGGATCATCTTGGTAAAATTCCATAACCTTAACAGTTTGAGATGTAGAGGCCTTGAGCCTCTTCAACTTCTCAGTTAGGTTTTGGATCATTTGGAAGCCTTGATCTAGGCCCTGGGGTGTCCCTGTTAGTTTTGAGGTCTATACAAAGGACTAAAACATTTGTTGGAAGGCCTATGGCCTTACTATCAATTTTATCATAGAGGAAATAGGTTGTGTTATTATAGTGACAAGTAGACTAAATAAACTAGTACCTAGGGCACAAATGAAACAAAAGGGATGCGTATCCCCTAGGCTACTTGGGATTCCATAATGTGGCCCATTTGGATGGTTAGAGGGTTGGTGGTGGTAATCATCATCAATGAAAATTACACTAACCTAGGTTGAATAGTGAATGACATGGAGAAATGGAATTTTATTGATTGTAGCACCGATTGTGTTTGGTGTGTGGCTATAGCTGGCGTGGGCTCAAACATAGTTTGGTAAAAAGGAGTAGAGGATTATGACATTTGTTCCATGAAGGAGACAATGGAGGTAGAGATAGGTACTATGGCCTTGGAGGTTGCTTATTGAAACAACCCACCTAGGATGTTTTCATGTTTGAATTTTTCCTTGAACTCATCCTCCTCCTCTTGCTACTCATCTAAGCTAACCTTTCCATTTATCTCATTCATCTTAATTAATTAAGATAAGATGCATGAATGGTTTCATTAAGGGGTATCTAGTCATATGTGGAAGGAATATATTACTTTCCATCATGTCGTATAAGCTTAAAATCCCTCTTGACCTTTGCTTCCATGTGAGGAATCAACATGCTAGCCTAAATCTTAGCAAAAAATGAAGTTACAATGGTCTTCGTTTATAACTATGAAGTCAAGACTTGACCCCCTAAGTCTCACAAACTATCTACATTTGATCATCATAGGGTCCTTGGGGTCATATACCCTCACAACTTGCTAATTGGACCTATTGTTAGTGAAGTTTAAGGGTAAGATAGCCGATTGGTTGAAAGACATGGTTAAAGTGATAAAAATGGCTTAATGAGGTTATAAAAGGTTGAAGAGAAATAAAAATTCTAGTAAGTGGAATTTTCAAATAAGCTAAAAGGAAAAAAATAGTTGAAAATAGGTTACATGCTATAAATAGTAAGTGGTGATCAAAGGGGGTATACCCCTTTACTAAAAATGAAAAAGGTGGGTATCAAACCCCAACCACATTGGGTTTCCTAGCTACATCGATGATGGGTGTAGCAAAGGGGAAAGAATGAGAGGTAAGATGGGAAATCTTACACCTTTCCGTACAACATTGGGGGTAGAAGTTTACTTTGGCTTAAAACTAAAGTGGAAACTTTGAATTTCCACAAAAATGGCTTTGGAAAGCTACTGACATTACTTTTGCTGGAAAATTTTCCACAGAAAAGGGGGAAATCAGGATTTGGGTGGTGAAACCACCAAAACTAGCCTCACTAGAAAATATTGACACCACAAGAGGGTAAAGATTAGAATAGAAAACCAATGATAGCCTTGAAATTCATAGTAACTATTGTAAAAATTCTAAAAACCATGCTAGGTTTTAGTTGCAAGGGGTATGGGTGGCAAAGTTGGGTATTGTGAAGAATTAAAGGTTTTTTTGTACAATTAATGATTTTGAACTAGCAAGTAATGTTTGAAATGGGGCACATAAGATTGGATGCAAAAATTGAATAGAGTCCCTCCTTCTAGCACCAAAAAACTATTACAACTAAAAATCTTGGTTGCTAGGGAAACCAAGAATTCCAATGAAACAACTTTGACCCTAGATCCCAAGGGCCTCCATAAAAAATAGGATCCAAGGTGCCCTAGATAGTCTAGCAGATCACCCAGGAACTTAAAAAGAGGATAAAACAAGGTAACAGAAGATACAAAATGCAAATTTGATAATACATGCACTAAAAATAAAGCAAATAGATTTGAATTATAAATAAAATGAAGCTATAAAATTTATTTAAAAAATAAAATAGAGTCTAAAAATGTATACAAAGTTTTACCTCAGAGGAAAGTAAGGAGTTCACTTGGGTGAGGGTTCAGAATCCATTAAAACTACTACAATCAGCTCCACAATCCGAAGATGCAACACTGGAGGGTGTAATGGCAACACTAGGGGTTAAGAGTCATGCATCCTTCACCCATGCTATGCATGGGTGATGTCACATCCCCTAACACTAGGTGTAGGTGGGTTATACCCTCGAATAGGTATCTTCAACATGGAAAATGATGTACCCTCCACAAAACCCATCAAAATGGCAATTTTGGTAATCCCAAAGGTATTTTTAAACTGCACCCCCTTCCCCACCCACACCCCCGGCACCCCTCCACACCTCCCCCCCCCAAAAAAAGCCCAAATATAGGCATGATATAGCTTTTTTCACATGGGGGATGGGGCTTTGACCACTTATGAGGCATTTTTCATCCCCAAAAGTATAAAGTATGTGAAATTGCATCTCTTGGATTACAATCTTCATATTTACAATGAATTTTAGCATCAGGTTTCATGGGGTGAAGGTTACAACATCTATTTTGGATGGTGTTTCATACATTGGGGCTAGGGAAAAAAATACATTAGCTATCATATTTTTTTAGGTGGAAGGCTCTAAACTGCTCTTTCTTTGACTTGTTTTGGCCTCAAAATGACCATTCTACAACCTTGACATCCCTGTGCAACCCTAGGACACTACTAAAGCCAAAACTCCAAGTCTAAAGTATCATGGAATAATTTTTTCTAAGGAGATACACTTACATTAGCATTAAATGTGCTAGCCAAAGTATTTTCCAGCTCTTGATAGCATGCAAGGCCTTCAAGGGGTCAAATCGACATCAAAATTGACTAATTCTTACTTGCAGTCCACTTCGCTAAAAGTTCAAGGCATTAGAACCTAGAAACTAGTCCAAATAGACCCTAGAAACCAAATTTCATTAAATTATACACTAGGGCTTGCAATAAATATGCTGTCTAGTGTATTTATTGCAAGGTCTAGTGTATTTATTTCAAAATGCTTCATTTTTATCTCCAAACAAGCTCAAAGTGACCTTTCTAAGTTCCCAAACTCTTCCATCAATCATAGAGCCTCTCATTGTGGCCTATTAAGGCCTAAAACTAGTAAAATGTGAACCTAATTGACTAAGATTAAGCATGTTGTGGCATATGCTACCTACCTTGATTGGATTGGCCTTGTTCCACTATATTTTGACTTGATTTGACCTTGTTTCACATTATTGTCTATCATTTCCATATCATTTGGTGTCATTTGGCCTCACTTTCATCATTTTTACATCATTTGGCTCTATTTCACCATATTTTCCCATCATTTTAAATTGTTCAAACCTTAGTTTATTTGATTTGACATCAATTGATGACATTTGGCATTAGTATGACCTTCTTTGATCCTACTTAACATCATCTGACTATCATTTGGCCTTACTTTACATCATTTAGCCTTTGATTCATCCTATTTTCTTTAACCTACCTCTTATAACCTTTTTTGATCATGTTTAAACCTTGTTTGGTCTTTAATTTAATGTGTTTTGACTTGTTCATGCATTATTACTGAAGTATTCTATATTACTTTGACATGGTTTAATCATTTTATCATACAAGTGTCACTTAATGTGCTTATGATTGATATGCAGGATTGGAGTATGGACACCTTGAAGTAGTTTAGTTTTCCTTTAATCCTAAGTAGGCCTCATGATGATGTTGAATGATTCATTTACATCCATTACTTAGATCTTGAGCTTGAGAGCCTGGTTGATCACATAGCCTCTATAGAAAAGCCTCTCAAATGGCTTGGACACCTAGGTAAAACCCTTGACCTTGAGGCTAGCAAAATTACTAAAGACTCTCTTGCTAAGATTTGTGTTACAACACATAATGTTGAGGAGAAAACATTACAATTAATTTCCTCATTAGAACCTTAGTAGACTCAAGAAATCACCAAGATCTTGCAATACAACATTAAGATCTTTGCCTAGTCATATGAGGATATGCCAAGTCTTAATCCATGCCTAGTTTAACATAACATTATACTTGACCCTAGTATCAAACCAATTAAGTAAAAAATTTTCAAAATTAGAATAGATTTAACCTTGGTAGTTTGTGATGAGATCATGAAACTATATCAAGTTGGTTTCATTGAAGCTATTAATTACACAGACTGGATGTCTAACATAGTGGTAGTCCCTAAGAAAAATGGGAGTATATGTATTTGAATTTATTTCTAAGACTTAAATAAGATAACTATTAAATATGATTTCTCTTTGCCTAGTATTGACCAACTTATCGATACTATAGCTAGACATGCCTTATTATCCTTTATGAATGGGTTCTTGATATACAACCAAGGTAGGATTAAGACAGAGCATCAACTTTACATGACCTTCATAACCCCTTGGGGAATATTTTATTATACCATGATGCCATTTGGTCTAAAGAATTCAAGAATAATCTATCAATGAGTTATCACATACATATTTAGTGACTGCATGCTAGGGTTACTTAACTACTACATGGATGACATAGTAGTCAAATCCAAAATGGCTAATGACCATGCATGTGACCTTGAATTAGTGCTTAAATAATGTCTCAAATACAAATTAGGCTAATCCTAAGAAATTTATCTTTGACATCAAAACTAATAAGATGATTGGCTTTATAGTATCCAAAGAAGATTTATGCATCAATCTTGATAAGGCTAAGGTCATAAGCAACTTCGAAGCACCTACTAATCTTAAGGAGCTTCAAAGACTACAAGGTATATTACAATTTATTTGTAGGTTCATCTCAAGGCTTACAGATAAGCTACAACCCATGCAACATTTTCTTAAGAAAAAATTTTGCTATGAGTGGACTACTTGAAACACCATCAAAAAGTCATATTATGACCTTCATTTTCCAACTTGAGGTAAGGATTCATTGTAAATGTGAGATATGTAATCCATGAGCTATAATATTGCATACTTCAACTTTCTGAGGCTAAAAATTTACTTTAAAAGTTATTATTGCCTTACTTCCCAAGTAGAAAAAGGTACCTCATGTCTATATCTAGGCTTGGGAAGGCAAAAATACCTTGCAAATGGTTGAAATTAGCATTTCCATGGGTTTTTGTAGGGGTATAGCCCCAACTACACTGGAGCCATTATTAGTAGTCACAGTAGACATTGATGCTATAGTAGCCAGCGTAGTCACCACCAGGAACTAATAGAAGTGTAACGTTGAAATTGTTGAAATTTCCATTTTTCCAACAATAGCCAGTGTGGTCATCTCAAGTCAATGATGGCCAACATAGACAACATTCTCCACTAGGCACAACACTTTTCAATATATTCCACCATTTCCATAGTATTTAACTTTTTGCACATTTTCCACCACTTTTAACATTCTCCAACAACCTCAGTGTAGTCCACCAATGCTAGTGTTGTAAGAATGATGCCAACATAGTCACAAAAGTCCATTCAATATTTAAAGTAAATGGATAGGTTTTGTGATTGTAGCTCATTTTGGACTTACTATAAATGGAAACTACACTAAAAGTACATGACCATTGACCAAGGCCAACATAGTAAGAATGGTGTCAATGTAGTCTTAAAAGTCCATTTACTATTTATAGTAAATGGATGGGTTTTGTGATTGTAGTCCATTAGAGACTTACCATGAATAGTAACTACATTGGAAGAAGATGATTGTTGCAACATGCACATTGACACCAATTTTGTTAGCAATCAATGGCAATGGTGCATAGTCCTAAAAATAGCAACCCTACCCTATAAAAACCCAATGTCAACACCATAAAATGGTTCCAAGACTTTTTCATTCCCAACACTTTGGCATTTTTTCACACTTTTGGTAGAAATAGCATTTTCCATTTTCACAACCATCAAAGCCTAGTACATCCATTGCAACCTTACCTCCACTCTTCAACAATAGAAACTAGCACTACACTAGGCATAGAGACTCCCATGTAGTAGCCATTGCACCAAGAGTGAAAATCCATTTTTGTAACCTCATTGTAGACCCTAATGAAAATTGACAAAAAGTTGCTAGAAACTAGAGCTAGGAAGAAACTGGATTGTGGAGTCACAATAGAACACAACCTACCTCCTCTAACGAACTTTAGGCTCCTACAAGCAACTTCTTATGCTTTTGACATAGAACTTGTACTTCATAAACCTTTATTCTTTATATTTTATAAAGTTTATTGTTCATGTTATGCAAGTTTTAGTTTACATTTCCATTTCTTTACTTATTTTCATTTTGGATCTACAACTATTATATCGTTTCTATTTCCATTTCTAAATCCATTTACATTTTCATTTGGCCATTTCTATTTATTTTTATGTTTTCATTTTTATTTTGATTTCCAATTTCATCTACAATTACATTTATGTTTTCATAGCCATTTCCATTTACATTTTGTAAGTCCCTGGGTGATTGGCAAAACCATCCAGGGTACCTTGAATCCCATTTTTCGGAAGCCCTTGGGATTTGGGGTTACAAATGTTTCTATGTTCATATCTTTTGGTTTCCATTCGAACAACCAAAATTTCCAAAACCAACTATTTTTTGGCACTAGAAGGAGGGCCTCCACCCAAATTATTGGATAAAAATCTTTTTCCAACTATCATGTTTTCAAGTTTTGAAATTTATAAACATATTTCATTGAAATCTTGTAAACCAATGTACTTAGGTTTTCATTGTATTTTCACAACAATTTCTGGATTTTTGGGAGCCATCATAGTCTACCTAGAAAATCCAAATCCAGAAAAAATCAATTCCATCTACTAGGAAATCTATTGGAATAAACCACTTTTTCCACTCTCACCACCTAGTGTAGTTGGTTGGGATTTTCCATTCCAAAACCCAATTCCATTGAAAAAATCCATTTCCATTGGAAAAGCCCATTTCATTCCAAAAACCCAATTCTACTCGGTGTATAACCTAGCAGCATAGAAAACTTTTCCCAATTCCATTCATGATGGAATAGAGCATATTAACTATTTTTGTCTATGATAGAATTCACCACTTTTTCCATTTTCACCACTCTACATAGTTGGTTGGCAATAACCAACATAAACCCCATCTACTACAACACCATTCTGTCTAATTCCATTCCATCCAACATTGTTCTATCCAATGTCATTTCATCCAATGCTATTCCATCCAACATTGTTCCTACAGTGACACCCATTTTCATGCAATAGGTGTACCACTTTTTTTTCCCTATTTTCATTACTTAGTAGTAGTTTCCCACTACTTTTCTATTTTTGTCAACTACATTAGTGGATTATTCTATTTATTATGATTTTACTAAAAATAGTAAAAAAGCTAAAACTACATTTCCATCATGTCTCTCAACTGATCAACCATCTTCCCCCTTCACCTAACAAATATGGCATCCAACCAAGATGCAATTTGTGTTTATGACCCAAAAGATGCCATGGTCATAGAATGAAGGTAATTACCTAGACAAAGGAGAAAAAACCTAGATTTTGCAATTATCAACAAGGGTTTTTACAACCTCCTCTATGAAAAGATATAAACTAGAGTCTTAATACCATGCTTCAAATCTGATGCTAAGCATCAATTTGAAATCATACACTGGGATGAAAAAGAATACATTCCATTCCCTTATGACCAAATTCCCCTCATATACTTTTATGTACAAATGCTCATAAAACTCATAGAGGTTGATGGGTTCAGTGAGGGAATTAATTTAGAATATCATCAAAATGAGAAAGATGAATTTGATACTGAATAGAAGCTAGACATCCTTATTAGAAGTCTTTCTAATCTTTGTCTTCCCAAACAACTGAACCCAACTTCATGTCTCTCACCTCATTGATAGGAAAAGTCCCTTCACCTAACTCTCCTCCTATCTATCCTACCATGTTTGAGTCCACACCCATCATTGCCACATGCTAGACACAACCTGTGTCTCAGTCTACTTTGTTATTCTCATCAATGTCCTTTACAATGCAACCTCACTCCATTCACCTAGCCTTGGTGATATCTACCTCACCATCTCCTTTTGCCATGCTAGTGAGATTCTCAAGCAACACAAGTACCTCATCCTTCTTTCATTCCATTCACATCACAAGTTCCAACTCAAATGTCTTTTTCACTATTTAGCCCACCCATGATCACCATAACCCAGCCTCTTCCTTTGATACCACAACCTATCATGAGGCCACTAGCCTCAAGACTTCTTCTTCAACTATCAACATAAGCACCATAGTCCATGGGGATGCCCCAGGGCTTGGCTCAAGCTTTCCAAATGATACAAGACCTTAACGAAGAGCTACAAAAATTTAAAGCCAACACAACTCAAATATTCAAGGTTCTATATTTCTATTAGGATGACCCTATAATACCTTCGGTTCCTCAACTAACCTTTCCCACAACCTTTCCTATTCTAAACTTTGACAAATACAATGGTGAAGGGTATCCCAATGGACATCTAGTAACCTTCCAGTCTAAGTACCTCTTCTTGTAAGCTTGACCTCATATGATATTACAAATTTCCCCATGTTCCTCAAGGGAAAGGCCTTAGATTGGTATCAAACCTTACCTAGGGATCTTTCCTTAAAAACTTAATAGAAAAATTTGTCAACCACTTCAAATGCAACTTAAAGTTGGACACCACATTGGATCAATCCATGAAGGTGAAGAAGGGATCACTTGAACCAGTTAAAAAGGTTATTTCAAAGATAAAACTTAACACTTAATGAGATTCCAAAGCCTATTACTGAAAATCACCTCTTAGCCATCTACAAGCAAGTAGTAAATAACTTTATCAAGTCAAAGCTTTACTACCTAGAATCCCAATTACTAAGCCAAGCCTTCTTACAAACCAAGAACATTGAGGAGGTAGCTGAGAAAAGCAACAATCCAGCCTATGTGGCCTATAAAGACCAACAAACAAGGAGAGATAACAATAAAACCAAGCAAGAACATACAACTATCACTGTAGTAGTAAAAGACTCAAAACAAGGGAAGAGGCAAGGATTACCATCATGCAACACATCTTGTGACTCATCCCAACCATCCACTTCCTACGCCTCAAATCAACCAAGACCAAACTTTGGATAGAAGGATAGGTTTAAGTACACAAGGTTACCTTTAAAGCCCTATGAACTCTTAGAATAGTTGCTTAGAAACAACCACATACAACATAAGCAACTGTCTAAAGAGGCTTGTAAGAGGCATGATTGTCCTTGTGACATAACTAAAGACCCAACAATAGCTACCAAAGACAATCCAAAGCTATCAAAGTACTTTAGACTAGATAGGTATTACCATTATCATCAAATGGCTAGTCATGACATTTATTTTTTCCCAGCATTAAAGGATGACCTCTAGAAGATGATAGACCATTGGGAGTTCATGTTGAATGAGCCTAACTTTGCAAGCACCAACAAAAAATCCTATACTATAGCTTCAGTCATGGAAACTAAATGGCCTAATCCCCTTATGGAACCATTTATTATCAGAGTACCATCACAGCCCCAAAACAAAAAGCCCAGAGAGCCCTTCATTATATGGGTATCACCTCCTCCAATCCCTTAGAAGCCTTTCATCATATGTGTCCCTCCTTCAATGGCTTCAACATCATAATGTAATCAACAAGTTACTAATCCTTCAAAGCCTAATGAACCATTCATTGAGTAAGCTTACAACAACCTATGACCAAAGCCCATCTATAATTTCCTACAACTCAAAAGTTATCATGAAACCATCATCACAATAAAACAACCTAACGGCAAACCAACAACAAAGCCAACTAAAGGTGGTCAACAACAAAAGGCTTCAAAACAACCTACACCAAGATTAACTACACTCATGGACAAGGGCTTGAAGCACATGAACCAAAACATAAGCCACAAATGCTAGGAAGGATAAAGGAGCTTAAGACCACTAAGGTCGAAAGGTTACATGCTAAGGGAAAAAGCTTCCTTACAATAATGGACCAAGTAAAATGGTCATTAAAGCAAAAGAACACATCATCAAACTTGTATGACCTAGACATGAATTCTCCTACACATAGGAATGCTCAAATGTTAACCTCTATCCTTGTGAGTAGAGACATGCCTAATAACAAAGAGTCAATCCACTCTATCATTGAGAAAGCTTTACTTAGAGAAAATGGGCATCAACCCATGCTCAAATTTTATGATAGCGAGGTAAAAATTGACTCTAAAAATGGAGAAGTGCTATCTGCTCCTCTCCTTATCACCATACATGTTGGCAAATACAAGGTTCATTGTGTTCATGTGGATGATGGGGAAGCCATGAATGTGATACCATATTCCACTACTAAAAAATTAGGCTTAACTTAGTACATCCATGAGACCACTACCTTAGCACACAAGTCATTTAATGGCTTGCAAGTAGTAGTGTGGGGTCCTTGGATTTTGATGAGTGCTGAGGTACCCATATGCCCAAACATATGAATACAAGCATTCACGCCTGATTCGGTTGAACTTTGAGGATTAAGTGCTTATGCATCTACATACAACAAGGATGAGTTATGTAGTCATTGTTTTCCCAAGCTTACTTGTAAGGCACAATTGTATGGTTAAGTAAACTTGAGGTGTATGATTTTTATGTTTTTCTTTTATACTTTCTATCCTAGTCTCCTAAGTATGTGCAATGAAAATATTTAATTAACTAGTGGGTATTGTAACTCTAATGTGAATAAAATCCTAACACCAGCATCCATTCCCACTCTTTGAACACATCCTAAACTAGTGTAACACTACTGGGATTACCAAATGCTAATCATTATTAGGTTACCAAGTGTTCCACGTATACTCGAAGTGCTCGTGCTGAGTGTGCTAATTCATTGGTAATTGATAATTCATAATTCTGTGAAATAACATTAATTAACTATTAAAAACATCAAATAACAATAAATAACATGAAATGCAATAATTAAGGTATTCTGAATGTTGCAAGGTTTATCACAAAGTTCGTCTTTACCTCCAGACACAAGGTGTGCTTAGGTACACAATGCTTGAATAAAGATTCGTTCACTTTATGACTCCTACTATAGGCACTTAGAAATAATTCTAACTCTAGAAGGGAAAAATTGCAAGATTTTGGCTATGAAACTAAAAAGCTAATGCCAAACCAAGCACCCCTATCTCTTATATATAGCCAATGAGACAGGTTATGACATCATGTGTTTGATATCAAGGATCCAGTACCGATATCGCAGATTCAATAATGGATTGCTTATTTGATGACTCTTCATACCCCCATGATTGAATGAAAACTCATCCTCAAGCTCCTTACAAAATATTGGGAAGGTATGAGATTATTGACTGAATGACAACTAATGGTGGCATCGAATGATAGACACAAAGTGCTTAGTGAATGAATCGACAAATGTATTACAACATTGTTTTTCATAACCATTGTGGTGAACACTATATATAGATGACATTCAGACCCTCATTTGATAGCTTGAAGAGAGAGAGAGAAAAGAAAAATGAGGCACATTGCTACAAATATTGAAAATATGTTCATCCATGGCCACATGATTAAGCATGTTCCTTACGTAAATGCTCTAGTTCCAGTCCATCTTGAGTGCTTCTTCCTATCCTAATCCATTATTCATGTGATTTTCATCTGCACACATAACACAATCATGGATTAGCAAGGATAGATAAGATAGAATGCAATTGATACCTTGCCTCGATATGAAGCACTTTGGCTAGGTTGTGGGTATCAAAGATACTGGGTTAGAGGTTTGTAATTGATAACTACCCAAGGTGTAGGGGTAAGATAAGTAATGGAATGGAAAATTTTGCGATAGGCCCCCAGGACCAAGAGTGAATCTCTGGTAGCAATGGGATGGAAAATGAAAGAAAAAAAAATGTAAGAGGAATAACAACGGTGAAGCCAATAAATAAAAAATGGATGTCATGGATGGGTTGAAATGAGAAATAGTTGATTGCATGAAATTTTTAAGGGAAAATTACTTAACAATTGCACCAAAAAGGAATGCTAGTGGGTCCTCCCCAAAGCAGGCTCATGCCCTTTATGCCCTGACAAACCCACAAACCAAAGAGTCCATAGGCTCTAAGAATGACATATGGAGACAATAGTTAATAATTCACCCACAAGAATTTACCAAAGGATAAAAATGCATCAAGCAAGATATAGACTAATCATAAAATCAGCAATGAGGTAGAATGTGGGAAGCAATATGAAAAGAGAAAAGAGAATGGAATGGAATCCCAAAATCAAGGTTGTGTAAAGTCCCTTGTATATTAAGTGGTTAGGGTGACTTAATAAAATTCATCCCAAATCTAGATTAAAACTAACCACATCCAGTGACCTCACATCAACACGCTTGACCAACCCATACTCCTAAAGCAACAAGAATGCTTTCACAAAGTAACCATCATTCTGAAAAGAGAAGAATAGAGAAGCAGAAAGTGAGAAAGGATCTTAGTTAGAGGAAACCTTCAGGCATGGGTAACATGTCTTTCTAGTTCCATATCTAGTTCTTGTAGCCCATATTCCATTATTATGTCTAAGGGGTATGCTTTGAATTCCCACCAGTTGTTGTTTTTTTTTTTTTTTTTTTTGTGAGAACCACATCATGCAAAGACTTATTTGATTCATTCAACTTCTTGATATTAGTGGATAGTGGAATGGTGAAAAACCTATGAAAAACATCCAAGTACCCAAGAGAATAGCCAACACAAATGTGTCAAATCCCCTTGAGGTCACATCCTTTTCAATCCATTTCAGTATTTCCTTGGTTTGAGGAATACCAAGCCACCAATTAATTAATAGGTTTTCTTAGAAAAAGGGACAGTACATTTCCAAAACAAAGGGGGACCATAGAGTTGAATGGATGAACGGATAACATAGACTCATTGCCTATTTTATCAAAAGAAACCATATCTTAGCATCAACATTAAAATTCAAAGGTAAAAACCAAACATTAGCAATCAACACTATTATAATACAATCCACCATCATGAGCACTTATTATATGATGAGTGAGGATAAATAAAAAAAAGGTACAAAGAAAGAAATAATAAAATGTTAACAATGGTGTAAAACAAAAAGGACAAAAGAAACTGAGGGCTTCGAATAATTAGCATTAATGGCCATCTCCCCCACAACTAAGTTGGAAGGAGGAAATCCAAAATAATGAGCAAGGGTATTCATCAGCAGAAGTAGTGCTAGTACTGGCCATTTTAGGCTCATGGAAAGGTTTGGTTTGTTGGATGTTAACCAATAATTTCTTATTCAGGCTTTTAGGTTTATAGATCATCATGGCCCCTAAAGGAAAAGTTTCATGAATGATATAAGGTCCTTCTCATAGCATTTGAAATTTAGTTTGTTGTGGCACATGTGTGGAATTCTAATAAAGAACCCTATCTCCTAGTTGGTATTTGACTTTCCTAATTCTTAGGTCATGACGTTTCTTTTTGAAGGCCTTGTGTAATTCATTGGATGACAAGGTAGCTAATCAATTTTCATCTAGAAAATTAAGATTCATTAACCATTCTTTTTATGCTAGATTGAGGTCAAGGTTAAGTTCACATGTTGTAGATAGTGTATGGAGCTCAGCTTGGATAGGAAGTGTTTAAAGTTTACCATACACTAACTCATAGGAAGAGTATCCTATAGAGAGTTTCCATGTGGATCAGTAAGCCCAAAGAGCATCATTCAGTTTGGTGCTCTAGTCTCACCTATATTTGCTAATGGTTCATGTCAACATTTTTGTGATTTCCTTATTGGTGACTTCAGCTTAACCATTCGCTTGAGGATGATATGGTGTAGTCAGTTTATGCTCAACTCCAAAGTGTTGCATTAACTTCCAAAAAGTTGCACCTAAAAAATGTGTACCATTATCAAAAATAACTGCACAAGGCATGCCAAACCTATTTACGATTTGTTGTTGAACAAATCATGTAGTAGTAGATGATGTACAGTTAGTAACAAAAACTACTTTTGCCCATTTTGTGAAAGAGTCAACAACAACAACAATGTATTCTTTTTTATTGGACATTGGTCTAATAGGCCCCATAAAATCAATACCCCATATATCGAAGGGTTCTAAGGGTTAAATCCATTATTGTGGATCCTCCATTCTAGCAGTCATTCCCCCATTGCATTGGTAGCACTTACAAGATTGTACAAAATGATGGGTGCCCCTAAATAATGTAGGCCAATAATATGCTACAAGAAATATTTTAATGGTTGTTCATCTCCTAGCATAATGATCCCCACAAGGGCCCTCATGAGCATCTTGGAGAACTCATAATTAATCTACATCAGGAACACACCATCAGACCAAGCAATCAGAACACACCTTGTAAAGGTGTCCATTAATTTCCATGAAATGTTTGACTCGGTGGAGAAACTGTTCTTTCTTTCTAATGTCCAGCCCTTGTGGTGTTTCTTATGTGAGAAGATAAGTTAGAATTCTACTGTACCAATTTGTATCTATGGGTGATTGATTGTTTATTACACCTTAAAAGAGGAGTTCATTAGGGAAGCGATCAAAAATTGGGTATTTGTTCTTTTTGTTGTCCCATCGCAACTAGGATAAATGATTGGCAACAACATTCTCGGTGCCTTTACAATCAACCATCATAAGATTGAACTTTTGCAAGATCATGAGCCATCATATAATGCGAGGGATCACTGTTGGTTTATTCATAAGGAACCGAATCACACTATGATCTGTGTGTACAAATACCTTATAGCCTAATACATAGTGCATAAATTTTTCTAGTGCAAACACCACAGCTATTAACTATTTTTCTATTGTGGTATAGTTGAGTTGTGCACCAGCAATACTTCAACTTGCACAATGAATGTAATAGGGACGTTTTTGGTCATTTAACTATGTAAGTATGGCTCCTAAAGCAAAAGTGGATGCGTTAGTCATTATATGGAATGGTCTAGACTAGTCAGGGGCTTGTAGAATGGATGTTTCTATGAGCTTCTGCTTCAACGTTTGGAAAGCTAGCTCACATTCCTTGGTCCATTCAAATGATATGTCCTTTTTCATTAATTCCACCAACGATTTTGCAATCTTCAAAAAGTTCTCGATGAACGTTTATAATAGCTAGTATGTCCAAGGAATGATTGTACATATTTTATAGTTTCAGGTTGACGAGTGATTCCTTGGATGACTTTAATTTTTTCAAGATCTACCTCCATCCCTATTTGTAAAATTTTATGCCCTAATACAATGCCCTCTTGGACCATTAAGTGCCTTTGCTGCTAATTGATCCTTAGTTGGTTTCAACACATCATTTCAGTACTTGCTCTAATCGATCCAATGCTTGTTCAAAGTCTGCTCCGTAGGTGGAAAAATCATCCATAAAGACCTCCACACTATTCCCTATTTGCTGCTGAAATATACTGAGAACCAGATGTTGAAATGTTGTTAGAGCATTGCATAAGCCAAACGACATCTACTTATATGCAAATGTTCTCCAAGGACTTGTGAATGTAGTTTTGGCTTAGTCTTTTGGTGCTATTTGGATTTGATTGTAACCACTGTAACCATCCAAAAAACTATAATAACAATGCCCTGCAATGGTATCTATGACTTGGTCAACAAATGGCAATGGAAAATGATCTTTAAATGTTGCCATGTTTAATAGCCTAAATTCTATACACACCCTCCATTTACCATCTTTTTTAGGAATAGTGACTAATGGACTAACCCATTCACTATTAGAAATGGGATAGATGAACCCAGCTTTCAAAAGTTGTTCAATTTCTTCCTTAACTACCTGCTTAAGCTTAGGGTTTAGTCATCTTTGTGGTTGTCATTGAGGATTTACAAAGGCATTAGTGTAAATTCTATGTTGGCATATCCTAGGATCTATTTTGGTTAATTCAAGATATGACCAAGCAAAGGCTTTTGACCATTTATTTATCATTTTCACCTATCTTTCTTTTTGTTGAGGAGCAAGCTTAGCATTAATAATTACTGGTTTCCCATTCTTGAGAAATGCATACTCCATACCGGTGGGTAACGATTTTAATTCAAGGGACTCTTGCTTAAACTCATTAGGGATTTCCAACTTCCCCCAATTGATATTTTCAGTGTTTGTACTTGGAAGTTGGTGATGGACTTGCTCTAATTCATCTATGCTATGAATATAGGCACAAGTCAAGCTCTCAGTTGGTTCCATGCATAAATTTTAATTGCTCTCTAGGTTAGCTGTCAACCACTGGGTGCCTTCCTATCTTGTGGTTGTTGCATATAGGCATCTTTTTATGTTAGTTACTTGTGCACACTGGTTTCATGCAGGCAATGTTAAGTGTTGTACAAACCAAGACTTCTGCATGCAGTTGCATCCTATGTCACTATATGTGATGCATGAAACTTTCTTCTTCTTGATCTTTTCAAATGCATTTTCTTTCGATATCTCTAGGGAAAGATCATGTATTCCTTGGTGTGCATCAATCGTACTTAGCCATGCTCTTCCCATTATGATTGGGAAGCCCCCTTGCAATTGTTAACTTGAATCACTAGGAAATATGTTGGATACGACCACCCACAAACAATGTTGACAATGTCCTCAAATAATCCCAATAGAATAGTGATGGACTGGTCAGCCAACTTTAAATGAATATTACTCTTCTTTAGTGGAGGTAGGTTCCAAGCTCTATACATTTCTTGAGAGATTAAATTAACACTAGAACTTGAATCTAGAAGAGCTTTACAAGGCTCATTTCCAATGATTTGCAAATATATAAGAGGAATTCCAGGATCAAAGAATTTCCTAGGAAGATGGCCAGCTTTAATCCAATTAGTGATGGCATGGGTTTAACATAACAATGTGCATTGAGTGTAATTTTTGGTTTGAAGGAAGCTCCAAAGATTCAAATGATGGAAAGATGTTTGGATAATTAGTTGCTTGTGGTTGTAAGGACTTGGTTGGACTATTGGTTCTAAAGAAAGGTCTCTTTTTTTATTGATTTTCCAAACCAACAGTAGGTTAAGGATTGACAACCGTTGTAGCGTTATGTTGCTACAGCTGGGCAAGAAGCTCACCCTGCATAGTTGAAGTAGGTGATAGTGGAGCTGAGGGTGGAAGAGATGTAGTCAAATAAGAAGAATAGTACGTATGTGGAGCATCACCCCTAAAAGAAGAAGTTCTATAGTACTCAGGGTTTTGGTAGTGAGGCTGAAGAGTAACGTAACTAGTAGAGTTACATGTAGAGATTGGCTACTAAATGTAATACCCGTATAGGTCAAGTTGATGATAAGGGTACTGTTGACATGGTGGTGGAATTCCCCATGATTGTAGGTGTTGCCACCATTGATACTATTCATTCAGTTGTGGTGGAACTCCACTTAGATAATATGTTAAGGGTTGGTGGAACTACCTTGGGTTACCTTGAGCATAAGGTAACATTCTGGGTGCTTTCCATCTGTTTAATCATGGGTTTAGTGCATACACCAAACTCTTATAGATGTGACACTACCAGGTAACATCCCTTAGGATGGTCATATTGGAAAATCTCACATTTTCCATCATCATCCATGTCCTAATCCACAACCTCTTCAATGATGGAAACCTTATCCTTATCCTTGTTACATGCATACTTAGCTTCTTTCTTTTTCCTTCTTTCTCAATCACTACTTTGTTCTATAGACTCTACTATTTTTAAGATAGTTTGGAATTTTTCATCTAGGAAATTCCACATTTGATCCACCTTTGTTGATACTTCTAATGCAAATTTTTGAATGGACAAAGTCTTTCTATTCACCATCACTTAAACTGGTGACTCTTCCTCATCTTTGCAAAATCTAATTTCTTTCTTTCGGAGGGAAGGATCTCTATTGTACTTCTTCACACTTTTTCTTTTCCTCAACTTGCCTTCCTCCTTGGTAACTTGCTTCAACAATCTTTATATTTTGTGGGCTCTAAGCTTGAATAGCCTTCCTTGGGCATAAGTCCCAAGGGTTCTTCACATTTCCTACCTAAGCCCATCCATGAGATGGTGTAGTTGTTTCTTTTGCGAGTAACCATTGCTAGGGCAGCGATGCAATAATGAATAATATCGGCCCATGGCAGCATCAAAGGTTTTGTGTCCTTCTTGTTTCCATCCTTGGATTTTCTTACATAGGTTGGACACTCGAGAGTACATTTGATACTTATCATTGAATAGCTCCAACATGATACTCCATCAATGAATGGATTCTGGTTCTAAGGACTAGTACCATCTTTTTACTTTCTTGATCAATGTCCATGGAAACAACTTAAGCTCTTGCCACTTGTTTTCTATATTCTGCAAGGCACATGCATCGTGGAATTCTTACAAATGGTTTTGAGAATCAGCATTGTATCCCCCTTCAAATTGTGGGATGTTATTCATGTTTAGTCTTTTGATCCTATTGTCTTTATGGTGCCTTGTTGGGATCCTAACGACCTCTGTTATATCTAACATACTTCAGGTGGCAAGTAGGGGTTCATCATGATCATGTTGTCTATGGTGTCTATAATGCCTATGTTGTTCCCTACTCTCCCTTCTTTCGTGATGTGTCTCTCTAGAATGCCCTCATCCCCTTTCTCGACTGTTTTGTCTGTGATTTCTATTTTGCTTACCCTTGTCCTCATCATCTTTCCCTTTGTGATTGCATTCAGATCCCAAAGGAGAAGGGGAAGAAGATCATGGAGGTGAAGAGGAAGGAGGATTAGCACCATGATGGTGCCTGTCACCTTATTTTTGTGGTCGTGGCCTTGATCGTGGTTATGATAAAAATGTCCATCATTGTCATGCATTTGTGTTTCTTCTTCAAACCCTTTGTGTCCATTGGTACTAGACCCTGGATTATGAATACTTAAGTGAAGATTTTGGTACCCAGCTCCTTGACCAAAGTCAAAGAGCAGAACATCATTTTGTGGAAAAACATCTCAAGACAAGTTCACCACCATCATTTAACTTAGGACATACAGGACATCCTAGGACCACTTCCCCTTCATGGATTCATAATGTCTCTCCTGTTTTAGATCCCTGTGGCATTGTGCCTTCGTGGGTCGATAATCTCTTGAATCTTGCTCATGCATAACGTACTCTGACTGTAAGTGCTGCATACCAATTCGTGTAAGAGCACGAAGAAGCATGTTTGGGATTGAGTGATTGGGAGGTAACACTATGTTACCTTCTAAATCATGCCATCATTGTTGTTCATCCTAGTGGAGGATAAAGGTAAAGTCTGGTACATACTCATCAAGATGAGCGTATACCATGCAAAACTGTTGGGGCACTGGCAAATTATCATGTGCACCTCACCTCTGATTGTTCATTGTGTTGAACCTAGTCGATGAAGCACTCTCATAAGAAGAAGGAGACATGATTGATTATCCAGTGTGCGATACCCTTTTATGGTGATTGTAGGATAGTTAACTCTAAGGGTTTGTTCCAATGATGGAAGGATTTCCTAAGTTCTAATCAACGCACAAACAACAAAATCCCTGGCAACAATGCCAATGATGAGCGGCGAGGTATCCCTATGCCCAACCATACGAATATGAGTGTTCACGCGTGATCTGATCGAACTCGGAGGATTAAGTGCTTGTGCACCTACATAGAACAAGGATGAGTTATGTAGTCATTGTCTTCCCAAGCTTACTTGTAAGGCATAATTATATGGTTAAGTAAACTTGAGGTGTATGATTTTTATGTTTTTCTTTTATATTTTCTATCCTGGTCTCCTAAGTGTATGTAATGAAAAGATTTAATTAACTAGTGGGTTTTATAACTCTAATGTGAATAAAATCCTAACACCAGTATCCGTTTCCACTCTCCAAACACATCCTAAACTAGTGTAACACTACTAGGATTACCAAACACTAATCGTTATTGGGTTACCAAGTGTTCCATGTATGCTTGAAGTGGCCATGCTAAGTGTGCTAATTCATTGGTAATTGATAATTAATAATTCTATGAAATAACATTAATTAACTATTGAAAGCATCAAATAATAATAAATAACATGAAATGCAATAATTAAGCTATTCCGAATGTTGCAAGGTTTATCACAAAGTTTGTCTTTATTTCCAGACACAAGGTGTGCTCAAGTACACAATGCTTGAATAAAGATCTTTTCACTTTATGATTCCTATTGCAAGCACTCAGAAATAATTCTAACTCTAGAAGGGAAAAATTGCAAGAGTTTGGCTAAGGAACTAAAAAACTAATGCCAAATCAAGTGCCCCTATCTCTTATTTATAGCCAATGAGACAGGTTCTGACATCGCGTGTTCAATATCAAGGATCCAGTACAAATATCGAATCACTTATTTGGCGACTCATCAAATTTCATGGCCAAAGAGTAATTTCCCACATCTGCCAACTTTCTAATAGTTGAAGAGACACCTAGGTTTAACTTGATCCTAGGAAGACCATGATTGGCTAAGCTATGTGTGGTCTCATCTCCTATATATCAAGAGATTCACTTACCATATGAGGGAGGGGAAATTATGATCTAAGGGAACAACATCTCGATACCATCAGTTAACTATGTCAACATTGACTGAGGTTCAGAGGTGGAGTTTCAAGTGGAAACTCCTGACACTCAAACTAGGGCCACCAACAACAAGAACAACTATAATGCTAGCAACAACAACTCTAAGATGCTAAATGATCAATGAAAACACCTAATCAATTGCCATTTTGAACAAAGAATATGATGAAACCAAGATCAACAAGTTTGCAGTAAATGTCTTATCCTTCTTTGGCTAACAATTGTTGGTTTCCTTTCGCGACATTATATCATGTTGCATTGTTGGTTTTATCTTTATATGCTCTTTCGAGAGAATCCCATACTTGCTAGGCAATGTATGGACAATGACCCACTAAGGCCTAAAACTAGCAATATTACAACCCACCAAGGCCTAAAACTAGCAACATATGGCCTACCAGGGCCTAAAACTAGTAAGCATAATGACCCTTTCTTTTCGCCCCTATACCAATGATGGCATCATGTATGGGTTTACTTCTGTGTATATCTTGGTCTATAATTATCATTACATCACATCTTATCTACTAGTTTTAGTTTATGGCCTCATTTCATTTACCATTTGTGTTTATATGAAACATATAAAACATAAAAATTTAAAACTTTTTTTTTTTTGGTGATTAACATAACCAAATGAAGACAGATACAACAATAATCAAAGAACTAGTTATAATTAGACTGAGCCATAAGTGTGGGAAAAGAGATCAATTGCATCAATGTTATTGCCAAGATTATTACCAACTTCATTACTATCAATAATACGAAGACCTGTAGGCAAGCAAAACATTAAAATATATATATAATAATAAATATTAGAGCATAAAACCACATCTAACATCTAACATACTCTATGAATTAAAATACCAAAAAGATAACTAGAACATTATTGTTAAGTATTCTTATCCTCTCCCTACCTTGCACGTGAGCTCCAATCATTTCTATCTCCTCTTTGATTCACTGGAGAAAACAACACTAATAACTACAACTGTAATGGTAAGGATTGCTATCTAGCAATGTTAACACATCACTGCAATTGCCCCTTTGGCATTACCTAACAATTACACAATTAAACAATAGACAACTTGAAGCAAGTGACAGCTCTCGGTTAATTTGTCTGTACCTTCAAATATACATTTATAACTTTCAGCATTCGCCCTGCCAAACATAGCTCCATGCAAGTACCGATAATTTTCTTCAATTACCGGAATTGAAATACGTAAGCTCATCATCAATAACATATTGGAGCCAGTCAGTGACATCACAAAAAAATTATTCGCCAAAAAAAAAAAAGGAAATTCCACCACGCGGTCTGCAGGCTGTGTAGGCCAGCCTAGGGCCGCGCTGCCTTGCATGGGGTCCTGCAGGCCCATTGAGGGCTTCACAACTCTACGACTGCGTAGCACACTGTAGTACCCTCTGCCGCCTTAGCACTCTGCATCGTCCTTCTGCAAATCCTTGCCGAATCATCTCCCCACCTCTCTGCCTGCCCTGTGCTCCATTACATCTGATATTTTAAGCCCACACCGTGACTCCAACCTTACCTAGCCTTTGATATCCTAGCCCCTGAATCTCTGCAACCGGCAAAACACGCTCTCCTGTCCTTCAAGTCCACTGAATCTCCCGTCTCTGTCTTCACAACCTGCATGTTCTGCACCAGTTATATCAAAGAAATCACTGAATCAGGCATCCTAACATACATACTCAACAAAAATTCCACTGCATTTCTCAACCTCGTGTATAGTCTTCCAACTCTACTTTCACAGATGTCCATTTCATTCACAGAAGTAGGGATTGGGATCCAAATTCTGGGTCTTCTTGCAATCTCGACCAGGGATCTTCTTGCCCCATTGTCAGATCGATCGAGTTACATTTTGCAAATGTTCATTGGTTGTGCTGTGAAAATCTGAGACGCTGCTAGAATTCTAGTGAACTCATTTGATGAGCTTGAAGCTTCGGCCAGGAAGCAGCACAGGGGATGAAGTTAGCCCCTGTTTATAACGTTGGGTCTCTTCTTCCGTCACAGCCACAACAAGAAAACAGAGATGGGAAGAATTGTCTGAAATAGCTGGATCTAAAACCCCCAAATTCAGTGGTGCTCATCTCGTTTGGGACTGTGCCCACTATTTCAGATGCACAGATCTCTGAAATTGCTGGACCGCCTCCTGCACCGTCACGTCACAGAAATCCTCAGCACTGTCATTGGCCACATGGCCTCCCATCCTTGCCACAGTGAATGCGCACCAACCCTCATCCACCATCGCAAGGAACTCTCAGTGCCACTACACAGCGGCGTCCTCCTCACTGGTTCCTAACCTTATAATTACTTAGGATGCGCATGACCCACATAATGAAAGCACCGGATTAGGGTAAAAAAGAATGGACTTACCAACGGCAACTCAGCAACACAACAACAAAGAACAAAACAGAACCAGTTTTATCTCTCAGCGCTCAGCTCTGCCTCTCAATTCATCCACTGTTCTACCCTTCCTTTATCAAAATCTTTTCATTCAGATGGTCGGAGGCATCGATTCCTTAGTTTCTAATTTGGCATCTGCCGTCTGAAACGAAATACTATAAAGCCACAAAGATAAGGTGGGAAACTACTTAATTTTGCACGAACCCCACATAAAGTTCCTTAACTATAGGACTTTGCTATCAACAAATAAAAATTTATTTTCAAATCCATGTTAATCCCAGCTACGAGCTTGTGGGATTGCATGGCTATGCTAGCCTAACATAGTTACATGGAATACCATTTCCAATCCCAACTACCTTGGAGAAATTGCATGGCTTAACATAGTCATATGGAATACCATTTCCCAATCCCAACTACCTTGAAGAAATTGCATGGCTTAACATAGTCATATGGAATACCATTTCCCAATCCCAACTACCTTGGAGAAATTGCATGGCTACACTACCTAGTCATATGGAATACCATTTCCCAGTCCCAACAACTACCCTCGAGAAATTGCATGGCTCAACTACCCTAAAGAAATTGCATCGCTACACTATGGAATACCCTAGCGTAGTCATATGGAATACCATTTCCCAATCCCAACTACCCTTGAAAAATTGCATGGCTATACCAATTGCATTGCTGCACTACCCTAACTAGTCATACGGAACACCATTTCCCAATCCCAACTACCCTGGGAAAATTGCATGGCTACCCTAGCGCAGCGTAGTCATGTGGGAAATCACTCGTGCAAATTTTTGTAGCAAAGTAACCAGTTTTACAAACAACATATTAAAAAAAAAACAAAAAGGGGCATAAAATGATGAAGTCCGAATACACTTCCAAGTGCATAAAATATTGTGCAGGCCCGTTGAGGGCCGCACAGCCCAGGGCAGCACGGCCCTTCCGGCAAAAGCTGGCAGCCGAGGACACCTATTGTTGGTGCCCATCCCTGAAGCCGGCCTTGGCATGGGGGGCCCTGCAGATGGCCTCGCCCTGGCGGCAATGCTCCACCGTGACCTGCACCTGCCGATCATCAAAAATTACCGGGAAACCTTCTGCTGCCACTCACAACCTTCTCCCCCCACTGCCCCTGTGCCCGCCTGCACCGTGTAGCCCGACCAACACCGCCGCTCTACCCCCGCACCATCCGCCGTGGCCGTTTACTGTCGCTGCCTGCCTGTCCTACACCGTGGCCTGGCACAAGACAAACCCAACAAGTAAATTTGCAAGCACTTACAATGTGTAACCCATGTGATCATAAACTGTAAAGGCCCCAAACGATGTTACAATCACCACCAAAATACTACAACGAAGCTCTCCTTCCAAACTTAGGGAGAGACTAATGACTAACAACATATGATATACTAAGCAGTGGGCAGGTAGGTCACGATATGAAATATAGAACAACATCCAAGGATTCCACAGATCCAAGATTGAACATAATAAATTAGGATTATGAAACACACAAGGAATCGTAGGCTTTCATAAATAACACCACAACCCAGATGAATGTATACAGTGCAAATCGAAATAAAGACCATAGAACCATAAACATAAAATGGAAGTTTCAACCCGATTAAGTTATACAACAACTCACAACATAATACTAAATTACCTCTACTATTAGTAGCAAGACACTTGAATCTTTTTCTCTCAACTTTCACTCCACAGTCTCAGACATACAATTACAAACACGGGAACACCACCATGATATGTTTTACCGTGGCCATGGGCAGCCACAGGCAGGGAGTGCTCCGTGACCTTGGACAGGGGCAGCGGCTGCTGTTGTTCATGGCCGACACAGCATAGATCAGCTCCACTCCGCTCCTTCACAACCGATCTGCAGCTAACAAACAGTAAACAGCCGCAGAATTGTTTTCCTCGTCAAACATCATAGCACAAATCCCTATCCTATCCTTCTAGCGCCACAAACATCGATTATCAGTTGTAGACAAATTTCAAGCATCGAACAGCCATCATCGATCAACATCATCGCCTTCCCGTTCCCTTCTGCGCTGCCACGGCCACACGGCCGAGAACCTGCAGCTCGTAATACCATTTGGCCTAGCCCGACCTAGTACACCGCGTTAAAATTTATTTTAACTTGTTTTTTTACCCTACCTTTATCTTATTGTAGCTTTATTTAACCATGTTTTAACAAGTCTCACCTTGCTTTTGCTTGGTAGTAACCTTGCCTAGCTAAAAGGGCTTTCTAACATGGCCTGCCAAGGCCTAAAACTAGCAAAATGTGACCTTGTTTGACTGCATTCTTCCATCACTTGGTATTGCATAGACCTTGATTGACTCAATTTGACATTAATTTATACCCTATGACATCAGCATTGCCTTATTTGATCTTGTTTGACATCATTTTATGTGGTTTTGACCATCATTTGGCCTTCATTTGATCTTATCCTACATCATTTGACCCTTGTATTGCACCCTATTTGCCCTAGCATGCCTATTATAACATTTGTTGACTATGTTTGAACCTTGTTTGGCCTTGAAGTTAATGTGTTGGATCATATGTGTATTATTATTAATGTATTTTATAGTATTTTTCACATTATTTAACAATTTTATTAACGGGTGCCACTTGATGTGCTTATCTTGGCATGCAAGATTGAGCTAGGAGGATAAGGGAGCAAATTAGACCAGCCTTAAAGCCTAAATGAAGCCTCTCATGATGTTGTTAGACCAAATTGACCTTATGAACCTAAATCTTAAGCCTGAAACCATTTTTACTATATAACATTAACACCCTAAAATAGCCTAATGGCCATTGACTTTGAAGTTAGAAACATCACGGAGGGTCCCTTGGTCAAAACAAATTCCCATTTAAGATCACAATGGTGAGGAGAAAACACATAGGACCAAGTCCCTCACCAAAACTTAAGCCTACTTGTGACCTCATCAAGCCCTTGCAATGTAACATTAAAGCCATCGCATAGCCTTGATTACATCTAACACTCACATGTTTGCTTGTAGTGTTGTTTACTATTGTTGACAAGTTGCAATGAGTAACTGATGTTGCTAATTTTGATGGTCTATAACAACTAAGCTTGCATGACATATTTTTACAGTTTGCTAAGACCTTAAACTAGCACCATGGTATGCTAAGACTTTAAATTGGCACCATGGTCTACTAAGACCTTAAACTGGCACCATGGCTTGCCAGAAACTTAAGCTAGCAACACATGTAACCTATGATAGCCAGATCTTCTAAACTATTCTACATGGCCTTATGTATTTCATTGTAACAACATGATTTCTTTGCTTGGTTTTCTTGTCCTCTTAGAGTTGTGCTTGCAAGATGAAGCCTGGAGTCATCGTGGAGCTGCAATTCATCATAGTGGCAAGTCACCACATGACCTCTATGTGCAAGATTCAATGAGTTTTTCCTATCATGCCAAGAGTGCTTATTTCATATCATTTCTACTACCATTCCCTTGAGCCCAACCCCGCAGCTTGGTTATAACCTTCCTTACCTTGGAAGAAAATGTTGATTGATGTTTGATACTCATGCACATATGACCATATGACATCTCTTCGTAATGCTCCACCATCAAGTCCATTGAATGTAATACACTTCATTCAATGGAAAACCGTCTATCCCATTAAATGTAACACATCTCACTTGATGGGAAAACTAAATCAAAATCGACCTTGGCAAAGACACCCAATGAAGGTTTCACACAAAAAAAAAAGAAGGGAAGCAAACTACCAAGAAGTTGAATGGCTAGTGGAGCCTAAAGGATAGATCAATGGCTCCAAACATACAAAGGGAGGAGCTTAATGATCAAACTAACCTTGGAGTGAGGTGTTGGTTCCTTAGATGCATCTACTAAGTGAATCACACTTCAAAACAAATTGTGAGCCCAAATGTATTGACCAATATGTCTATGCCACACCATAGACATGATGTCAACAATTGGAATGCATTATTAGCCTTAATGACAATTTCCCTATGACCTCATTGCCATTTCACCATCATAACCTTCTTCCATCATCACAAGCACTCTTGAGCATGGTTCAACACTACTGAATCAAGCGTGGAGAGAGAATGTTAGTGATAGACCTATGATGGTGTTTTGTATTCTTTGTCAATGTCTCTTAAGTCAATTCTCTAAAAAACAACAAAGAGGAGCTAATGAAACACCACCAAAAATTCATGTTATAACCTTCATTTCCCAAATTGAGGTAAGGATTCATTGTAAATGTGAGATATGCAATCCATGAGCTACAATCCTAATACTTCAACTTTCTAAGGCCAAAAAATGCTTTAAAAGTTCCTATTACCTCACTTCCCAAGTAGAAAAAGGTACCTCATATCTATATCTAGGTTTGGAAAGGCTGAGAATGCCTTGGGAATAGCTAAAATTGGCATTTCTATGAGTTTTTGTAGGGGTATAGTCCTAAATACGTTGGAGCCATTTTTAGTAGATACAGTAACTACAATAGTCATAGTAGACAGCAGTGCTATAGTAGCCAGTGTAGTCACCATCAAGACCCAATAGGATTGCAACACTGGAATTATTAGAATTTCCATTTTTCCAACAACAACTAGGATAGTCATCCCAAGTCAACAACGACTAGCATAGACAACATTCTCCACCAGGCACAACACTTTTCAATGGATTCTACTATTTCTATAGTTTCTAACTTTTTGCACATTTTCCACCACTTTGACATTTTCCAACAACATTAGTGTAGTCCACCAATTCCAATGTAGTAAGAATGGTGCTAGCATTGTTACAAAAGTTCATTTACTATTTATAGTAAATGGATGGGTTTTGTGGCTATAGCCCATTCCAAACTTACTATAAATGGCAACTACACTAAAAGTAGATGATCGTTGACCAAGACCAACGTAGTAAAAATGGTGTTAGTGTAGTCACAAAAGGCCAACATAGTAAACGAATGGGTTTTGTGGATGTAGTCCATTCCAGACTTACCACAAATAGTAATTACGCTAGGAGAAGATGACTATTGCAACCTACACATTGACACCAATCTATTAGTAATCAATGGTAGTGGTGCACAATCCCAAAAATAGTAGCCCTACCCTCTAAAGCCCAATGTCAACACCATAGAACAATTCCAAGACTTTTTCATTCCCAACACTTTGGCATTTTTGCAAACTTTTGGCAACAATAGCATTTTCCATTTTCACAACCATCAAAGCCCATTATAACCGTTGCAACCTTACCACCACTCTTTGGTGGAAAAAATTGGTACTACGCTAGGGATAGAGACTCCCACATAGCAGCCATTGCACCAAGAGTGAAAATCCATTTTTGTAACCTTGTTGTAGACCCTAGTGAAAATCAACAAAAAGTGGCTAGAAACTAGAGTTGGGAAGAAACTAGATCATGGAGTTGCAGTAGAACACAGCCTCCCTTTTCCAATAGACTTCAAGCTCCTACAAGAAACTTCTTATGCTTTAGGCACAAAACCTATACTTCATGAATCTTTATTCTTTATTTTTTATAAAGTTTATTATTCATGTTGTGTAAGTTTTAGTGTCTGTTTCCATTTCTACACTTATTTTCATTTCAAATCCGCAACTATAATTCCATTTCCATTTCCATTTCTAAAGCCATTTATGTTTCCATTTGGCCATTTCTATTTACATTTACATTTTCATTTTCAATTTAGTTTATGATTACATTTACATTTTTACAACCATTTTTGTTTATGTATCATAGGTCCCTAGGTGATCAGCAAGATCGTCTAGAGCACCTTGAATTTCATTTTTTCAAAGACCCTTGGGATTCAGGGTTAAAACTATTTTGGCACTCGGATCTTTTGGTTTCCATTCAAGCAACCAAAATTTTCAGCACCAACAATGCCAAATGCCAATAAACCTTCGATAACATTAAGTAAGAGTTGGCCAAACTACCCACATTCTATCTACCACAAAAGATAAATCTTTTTACATCTACCTTGCTATCTCTGACATATCCATTTGTCTCTACTCTTTCAAAAATGAGATGATGGAGTAGAGCTTCCTATATACTACCTAAGCCATGCACTAATTTCCTATGAGACCTAATACATAGATTTTGAGAAGTATTGTCTAGCCCTAGTCTTCTCATTAAAGAAGTGGAGACACTACCTCTTTAGGAATCAAGTCAATATCATATGCAAAGATAATATATTAAGAGTCATAACAACCAATATTTATGAAAGTAGTCATATAGCATGATGGAAGGCCATAACAATTGAGTTTGACTTGCATTACATCTCCCAAGCCTTAACTAAAGGACAAGTTATAGCCACATAACTCATAGTTTTCCTAGTTGAAGACCATGTAGCCATAGACCTTGAATTTCTTGATGAGCATGTCAACATTATTAACTAGGTACTCAAGAGTTATGAGGTAATCATGTACTTTGATGGGGCTTTAACTCCCCATGGGCAGAGTTGCTACCATCTAAACATCACCTTTTAATGTAGTCCAACCCTTCACTTACCATTTTCAATTTTCATGTATCAACAACGTGTTAGAGTATGAAGGATTAATCAAAGGAATGATGACATCTTGTGACTAAGGAATCAAATTCTTGATGATAAAAGGTAATTCAAAATTTATGGTTAACCAACCAATTGAGGTTCATGCATGTAAACATAACCATTTGCAACCCTATTATGACCTAGCTAAGAACCTAATGCAACAATTTATAGATGTTGGTATTCAACATATACCTTGAATAGAAAACACTTTAGCTAATTCCATTACAACCTTAGCCCTATGTGTGATGCCATATGTGTTTAGCAAGTTACCTTCCTTAACCATGAACTATGTTATCCCCATCATGTAGAATACTAAAGGCATGTCTATAGCCACTTTTAATACCACTCCTCAAAGAGAATGATATGACGATATCAAGTTTTACCTCATGCATCAAAAAACCTGACTACTTCTCAAAAGGACATTGTATGTAAAAGATAAAAACAACATGTCATTATAGGTGATAACACACTATGTCAAAGGTCTTATGATGGCATACTATTAGTGTGCTTAGGAAAAATTGAAGCTTGAGTAGTCCTTGAGCAAGTTCACGAAGGTGTATATGGAGGACATATAGGTCCTAAAGCCATGACCATAAAAATTAGAAGATTAGGATACTATTGTCCCTATATGGAAAGTGACTGCTTGTAGAAGGTTAAAACTTGTGATACTTATCAACAACACAACAAACCGATACATGTGCCACCAACTAAGTTACATATTACTTAGATAACTTGGCCATTTCAACAGTAGGGACATGACATTATTGGACCTATAATGTCTAAGTCTTCTATACAGCATAGCTTTATCATCATTACAATCAACTATTTTACAAAGTGGGTTGAAGCTATTTCTCTAAGGAAGACAATGTCTCAAGAAGTCTATTAATTCATACTAGATAACATTGTAGCTCATTTTGGCATACCTCTAATCATAGTCATAGATTTTGGACCATAGTTCAATAGCCAAAAAATAGAAGTCTTTTGTTAAGAACTAGGTGTTAAACATTCCTTTTTGTCATCATGCTACCATCAAGCTAAAGCTAGCAACAAGGTTATCATAAAATTGCTCAAAAAGATGCTAAACAACAATAGCTGCAAGTGGCATGAGTGGCTTATCCACACACTTTAGGCCTATAGAACTACCTTTAAAACTACAACTGGTGTCATCCCATATAGCCTTGTTTATGGATCTAAAGTTGTTTTTTCTCTTGAATTACAGGTTCCATCATTAAGAGTGGCTCTATCTAACTTCATCAATGACAAGAATAACAAGGAGCTATAATCTAAATTCGATGGAAGAGTAGCACATACAAATGCTTACTCACATCGAATGATACTAAGAGAGGTAGAAGTAACAACATCTCCACAACCTGAACAAGTGAAGGATCAAGGAAGGAGACTTGGTCCTCAAGGTTGTTTGTGAGCATGTAGACAAGTTCTTAGCCAATTGGAAGGGGCCTTTCATGGTCACCAAAGCCTATGGCAATGGAGCTTTCAGAGTAGCAAACATGGATGGGAATGAATTGACCAATCTAATCAACCATTCCTATCTCATGCCTTATTATATCTAATGTGATTTTATTTACAAGTATGAATCAAATAATTGACATTGACAACCTTTACAACTAATAGAAAGTGAGTTGGCACAACCTTCATCTATCTCTCTCTTTATCTCTATCTCTGTTTAGCATAGTGAATGAACTGTGAGCTTTATAAAATCTAATGCACATGACACAGATATCTCTCAATGTTGCATTGATGGTTATGTATGGTGGCATGTAGTCTTGCTAGTTGTCCCACATGGCCCCATGTAATATTTTGTAACAACATATTTTCTTTATATTGTTTTCTTATTCTTTTGGAGTTGTGCTTGTAGGATGAACCCTAGAAGTTATCACAAAGGTGCAACTCATTGTAGTAACAAGTTACAATGTGACCTTCATGCGTAGGATTTAGTGAGCTTATCCTATTATTCTAAGAGTGCTTATTTCATATAGCTTCTGTTACCCTCCTTGAGCTACAACCTTGTAACCTGATCATAACTTCCTTACCCTAAATAATAATGATGATCAATGTTTGACATTCATGCATTGTGGCCATATGAAATCACCTTCATCATGCTCCACTATCAAGTTTATTGAATGTAACACATATCATTCAATGAGAAAACCAAACTAAGTTTGGCCTTGGCAATGAAACCCAATGAAGATTTCACCCTACAAAAAATAAAAAAAGAAGCAAGTTTTCAAGAAGCTGAGAGGACAATGAAGAAAAAAAGACAAATCAATGGCTCCAAATAATTAAAGGGAGGAGCCTAATGGCCAAATAATCCTTGGAGTGGAGTGTTGGTTCTTCAAAAACATTACCAAGTGACCAAAACTTCAAAGAACAAAGCACAAAGATCATACTGATCAACAAGCATGTTATTACCCTAACATAACCATGATGTCAATATTTGGAATTCATTGTTAATCCCTATGACTATTCCCTTGTAATCAGCCATAGCCTTTATCCTATATCATTCCATCATAACTCCATCTCATCATCATGAAGACTCTTTGGCATGATTCAATAGCTACAGAATCAAGCATGGAGAGGAAACATTAGTGACAAACCTTTAAAGGTGTTTTGCGTTCTTTGTTGATATATCTTAGGTCAATCCTCAAACATCAACAAAAAGGAGCTAAGAAAACACCATGAAGAAAATTCATGGTGCAACTCATGACCACGACCATTATAGTTTGGTGTAAGATAATGGCATTGCCTTATTTTTTCCAACACCCAACATTGTAACCTTCACCAATGAACTTGAGGTAGGATCTTATTGTAAAATGTGAAGTTTGTAGTTCACAGGCTACAATCTCACCTACCTTAACTTATTGATGTTAAAAAAGGCCTCATAAGTTGTTATTGCCTCACTTTCCAAGTAAAAAAAAAGTTGTATTACAAATGTATATGGGCTTGGGAAGGTTGAAAATATCTTGGAAATCATCAAATTGGGTTTTTCATGGTTTTTATGTTGGTCAAAGTATTTTATATGCTAGGATTACCTATATCCATTGTATAAATCATTTGGCTTTAATTTGCATGATGAGGCTAGTGTATTTTCATGAAGGTTGGCATATTTCTTTGGGAAGCTAATGTATCTTTGTCAAAGCCAATGTACTTCTTGTGAACTTAGTGTATTTATGATGGTCTTCATTCATTTGAACCTACCAAAATTGATAAATATGATGAGGTTGATGGCTTGCAACGTTAAAAGTTAGAAGTAATCTATCAGCAATCATGGCACAAATTTGCAATAACAAATTAAACTTCAATGGTCTATAAAAACTAAAGATGATCATACTCAAAGATCTTTTTGGCAAAAGTTTTCATTTGGCTACGGAAAAAGACTCTTAGAGTAGTGTAGATCAATCAAAAGTCCAACAACCATCCACCATTTCAACATCAACAAAGCAAATCCAATGCAGAGAAACTAGGGAGCCTTGGGAGTGAATCTTTGGAGCATTTGGATCATCAAGCTAACTATAGGACACACTTTGTCAATTTCGTTGGGCTTTAAGCATCTTCCGTGCAACTCTTTGTACATCATAGACACATAAACTTGTAGTCATATGAACTTTGTCTCACAACATTTTATTATTTTAATGAAATCTAGTAGTTCATTTGTGCATTTCAAGTTTATTTTTGTGTTTTCTTTGGCATTAGATTAGCAATTTTTATTAAATCTATTTGCATCTATTTTATAAATTCTAAGTTCCTTGTGATCAGCAAGATCATCTAGGTGCTTTAGATCGATTTTTTAAGGCCCATGGAATCCAAGGTTAAACTATTTTGATAGGAATCTTTGGTTTTCTAGCACCAAATTTTTCCAATGTTACAACATCTCTTTAATGTTTCTCCTCTTGTGCTAATTTCTCCTGAGCATGCTAATTTCTCCTAAGCATGAGAATATTCCTCCTACTCTCTAGTAGTATCCCATGTAACAACCTAAGAGCTTGGCTGATGTCTACCCTATGCATGTCTTCTCTCTTCTTACTTTTGCACTCTACCAAATCTCCTCCTATTATCTACTTGTGATGATGTTCCTCTTTGATAACATAGAAATACAACATAGTACCATTGTTAACAATTATATCATTTTTGGCCAAATAGATAATTTCCAAAATGTGTAACTATCATAGTATCTATGATTTGTCAACACTATCTTAATTGTATCTTTAAAGAAGAAAACTTTTAAAACAAGTATCCAAATTTGCCTACAATACAATATTGCAATTAAAAGACGAAGTAGATTTTGTCAATTCTCTAGTTCTTATTATAGTTTTTCGACAATTTTCAAAAAAGGAATTTTACAGCAAAAATAATGTAAAGAATCATCATTCAAAGTCTCAATTCTCATATTACAAAGTGCACTTCTAGGAGTGTCAATAGATGAGAAAAAGCCTAATCTCCTTTCAAGTAGATGTACTTAAGTTTGAACCCATATCTTCTAAATTAAGAAATAAGCATGTTACCATTCCTCTAAATTATGGTTCCCTTAATAGTATTAGGTAAAAATATTTATTTTATTATCATGGTTTCCCATGTTAAGTATAGTGTGAATGTATGCCTACCTTGTTTCCAACATTTTCATGTTGCCTTTATTTGTGTTCTTGTTAAACTCATGGGATGTTATGGTAGAAGTCATTAGAAGTTGATCGAAGGAAAAAGATGGGTCCTAAGTAGTTAAAAGTAATGTATTTTCATGTTTGTAATGTAAAAATTGATGAATTTTCTACCTTGTTTTGTTAGAATTGAGAGGTTTACCTCAATATTTAACTCTAGTTATTATTTCTAATATTCAGAAGTTGCATGTATAAAATGGAAAAATGAATTTTCAAATAATGTATAATTACCTTGTTTTTGTTGTACCTTATTTTTTTTAGAAAAGGGAATTACTTTTCCATTTACTCAAAGGCATAAAAGGAAAAAGAAAAGAATCTAAGGATATATGACTTAGCACAAGTTACTAATTTTTTCATCTTAGCATACGAATTCATTCAAAGATATATTCAAAAAAATATTAGTAAGGAATTACATTGACTTCCTAGTGAATTTAGCTGTTGAGGCCCCATTTCCTTATTCCTAGTCATCAAATATTATCCTAGGAATTCTATTTAAAAATGAAGACTTAAAGATAACTACCCAAGAAGCAATGGGAATGTAGAAAATAATAGTACGTATAGGTAATTTCATGATCAAGAGGATCATGTTGGACACAAGATCAAAGATGGTGCCCATTACAAAATCTTCTATTCAAGCATTCCTCCTCTTTGACTAGATTAATGTTATGAAAAAAATGTTTTGGAACTTGATTGAAAAGTTATTTTTTTCCAAGATTTTTCACTTGGTTCTTGACCATAATATTGCTTATAGGGATATAAAAAGTGAAAATAAGACATTCTATAAGTGGCAACTATTCTATCTTTCAGATGCTTTGATTTGTAGTAGAAACCATGGTAGAGTCACATGGTCAAGTATCCTATAATAGCTTATGTATTATAGACAAGAAAATTTAAATATTAAAATTCTTTCCTAAACTGATAGAAGATGTATTAATATTAAATATTTCCATGGCAAATTGTAACATTTTTTAGAGGTCATGTATGCTGACTACCACTCAGTGCACAGAGGTCTTATAAAGGTTTTTTCCATGATAAAGAGATTCTCTGTAGTGGTGCAAACTTAAGAGAACCCATCATACTTGAGAAACCCATCATGTGCATGTTTTCCTACCATGAGAAGTGCATAGTGCTATGTAAAATGATTGCAAAGTGATGGGACACAATATCGCGTACGTGATATCTCGTCGTTTCCTGCGATATCGCATATGCGATATCACAACCCGTCACCAGTTCTATAAATAAGAGGCAGCTTTCCCTTGTTTCCCCATCTAGATTTAGACCTTAGTCAAACTCTTACCATTTTTCCAATTCAGAGTTAGAATAATTTCCATGTGTCCGCAGTAGGAGTCTCAAAGTGAATAGATCTTTATTCAAGCAATTCTGTACCTGAGCACACAATTGTGTCCGGCAATAAAGATGAACTTTTGGATAAACCTTGCAGCATATGGAATAAGCTAAATAGGACTTTAATTATTGTTAAATGTTCAAATTCTTTCTTAGGACTTAATCTCTCTCAACCCTTAACTCTCTTGGTTAAGTGCATTCAATACGATTGCTTCGAGCACGTGCATTATGCTTGGTAATCCTAGTAATGAATAGTGTTTGGTAATCCTAGTAGAATTGCATTGGTTCAAGGTGTGAACAAAAAGTGGGAACAGATACTGATGCTAGGACAATTAAAGCTTAGTTAGTTAAAGTTAGTTACTTAGTCTCTTGACCCTTTCCTCTCTTAGCATAGGCGATAAAAACATAAAAGATATAAAAATCATGTACCTCAAGTTCACTTAACCATACAACCATGACAAATACAAGTGAGCTTGGGAAGACAGTGACTGATTAACCTTAAGTGTTCCATAAGGTGCGTAAGCACTTAGTCTTTGGAGTTCGACCGGATCGCTCGTGAAAACGCTCATATTCATATGGTTGAGTGTAGGGTACCTCGCCACTCATCATTGGCACCATTGCCGGGGACTTACTTGTTTGTGCACTAAGTAGAACATAGGAAATCATCCACATTGATGGGAGCTAGAATGAACCCTTAGTGTTAATTAGAAGAAAAATTAAACAATGGTCAATAGTGCACCAAACAAGACAACAATGTCTTCTTCTTCTCATAAAAGCACTTCACCACCTAGGGACCACACAAGAGACAGTCAGTGGCACAACATACATAACCAAGAACCACCAGTTCCTCAACAATATCAGGTAGTGTATACTCATCACGATGAGTATATACCCAATTTTACCTTTATCCTCCATTAGGATGAACAATTGTGTTGGCGAGACTTGCAAGGTAACATAGTGTTACCCCCAGATCGTGTAGTCCCTAACATGCTCCTTCGTGCTCTTGTACAGATAGGCATGATGCAGCTATATGCTAAATATGTTGTATGTGGTTACAACACAAGGGATTACCATCCCACAGCGGTGCAACGTTTAAGGGACTTGCGGCAGGAGAGCTGCCATACATTGTTTAAGGGTAAAAGGGTCCTGCACATCCTAAGTGAAATTGGAGATGGTGACCCAGTTATAACGGGTTTCCCATCAAATGATGTTCCCCCTCCTAACGATGGTGAGGAGGTGGGGTATCATAACCTGCACTCCATGATTCATAACCCTAGTTCTGATCCCCATGAACACCAAGTGCTCAACGAGGGAACACAAACAAATGATAAGGATGGGCATTCATATCATCATCATGATCGGGGCTGTAACCACCGAAGAGAAGGTAAGAAACATCATCATGGCGATGGTTCCCCTTCTTCTTCACCTTCATCACATCATTCACCCTCTCCTTCCACATCAGGATGCAGTCACAAAGAACACAACCATGGGGATAAGGGTTAGCATAATGAGAACCCTCAACAAGAGAGTCAAGAGCCAGGATGAGGGCATTCGAGAGAATTAAGGCATGGAAGAAGGAAAAGTAGGGAACTGCATAGGCATCATAAATGCCATGAGAGAAATGACAATGAAGAACCCTTACTTGCAAGTTGAAGTATGTTAGATATTACGGAGGTTGTTAGAATACCTACAAGGCATCAGAAAGATAGCCGGATCAAGAGACTAGACATGAATAATATCCCATGGTTTGAGGGGGGATACAATGCTAATTTGCAAAACCACTTATAGGAATTCCACAATGCTTGTGCCTTGCAGAATATTGAAAATGAGTGGCATAAGTTAAAGTTGTTCCTAAGGACACTCATAAAGGAAGCAGAAAGTTGGTACTAGTCCTTAGAATTGGAATCCATTCGAAGGTGGAGTACGATGCTAGAATTATTTAACGATACATATCAAATGTACTCTCGGGTGTCCAACCTGTGTAAGCAGATCCAAGGATGAAAGCAGGGTAATCATGAACCCTTGGATGCTACCATGGGCCAATATTATGCATTGCTACATCGTTGCCCAAGCCATGGTTACACACAACGGGATCAACTCCGCCATCTCATAGATGGGCTAAGACATGAAGCCAGGAGAACCCTTGGAACATATGCCCAAGGGAGATTATCTGACCTTAGGTCCCATGAAGTTCATAGATTGTTGGGGCAAGTAGCTAAGGAAGAAGGAGAGCTACACAAGAGAGAAAGCACAGAAGAGTATAACTGCAATCCTTCCCTCCGAAAGAGGGGAGTGAGATTCTACGAGGAAGAGATGAGTCACCACTCAAAGAGTTGGTGAATAGAAAAACCTTTCCGCTTTAAAAGTTGAAAACCAAAGTGTAGGCTAAGGTAGATCAAATTTGGAACTCCTTAGATAGTAGATTCGAAACCGTTCTCAAAATTGTAGAGGAGTCTAAGGAGTGAAGTAGTGACTATGATAAGAAAAAGAGGAGAGACTTAGACCATGCACGTAATAAAGGTAAGAGAAAAATGACTATCATTGATGAGGTTGTGGATTCCAATACGAATGATGATGGTGGATGTGAGATATGTCAGTATGACCATCCTAAAGGATGTTTTCCAATAATCTCACATCTACAAGAGTCTGGGGTGTATGCACTCAACCCAAGACTTAACAAATGGTAAGCACCCTGAAGATTACCTTATCCCCAAGGTAACCCAAGGTAGTTTTACCAAACCTTAATGTATTATCCAAGTGGAACTTCACCACAACCTATCAAGCAACACTAGTAGTGGCAATACCCACAGTCATGGGGGATGCCACCGCCTAGGCAACAATACCCTTACCGGCAACTAGATCCATATGGCTATTACGTGCAACAGCCAATTTCTCCAAGTGACTCTATCAGTCACATGATCCCATATCGTCACTACCAAGTTTGGGAGTATTTTAGGACTCCCTGTCCTAGAAGAGACACCCCACATGCATACCATCCTCCAAATCCATCCGCATCTCTTACGTCGATAGTTTCACTACCACCTACTCTAATGATGCAAGGGGAACTCCCCACTCAACCATAGCAACGTAATGCTATGAGAGCTGTAAACCTTCAACCCACTACTAGTTCTAACAACCGTACAAAGAGAAGACCTTTCTTTAGAACCAACAGTCCAAACAAGCTCTCACAACCATAAGCGGTTGAGTCTATGACCACTCCTCCATCAAGTAAGGCTTCAGAGCTCCCTTCAAACCAAAAATAGAGCTCAACGTAAATGGTTATGTTAACACATACCTTCACTAACTGAATAAAGGTGGGCCACCTTCCCAAGAAATTCTTTGATCCTAGAAGTTCCTTAATCTACCTTCAAGTCGCTGGGAATGAACCTCGTAAGGCTCTTCTTAACTCAAGTTCCAGAGTCAACTTAATATCACAAGAAATGTATAAAGCCTGAAACCTGCCTCCACTTAAGAAGAGAAATATTCTCTTAGAGCTGGCTAACCAGTCCATCACCATTCCCTTGGGGTTGATGGAGGACGTTGTTACCACTGTGTGTGGTTGGTCATACCTAGCTAATTTCCTAGTGATAGAAGTCAACAATAATAAAGGGAACTTCCCAATTATAATGGGAAGGGCATGGCTTAGTACAATAAATGCATGCCTAGGAATCCATTATATTTCCCTAGAAATATCTAAGGAAAAATCTTATGGAAAGATTGAGAAGAAGAAAGTTCCATGCATCACATACAGTGACACATAGGGTGATGATGGACGGGAGTGCTCAACATTTCTTGTATGCAACCAGTGTGCCTAGGAAACTTAGATACAAAAGTGCCTATATGTAGCAACCACACAATAAGAAAACACCCAGTGGTTGATAGCTAATAAGGAGAGAAACTCACCAATATGCATGGAACCAATTGGGGGAACAACTCGCAATCACATCGAAAGCATAGATACACTGGAGCATGAGTGTCGCCAACTTCCAACCCTTAACCAGAAAACATCAATTGGAAGAAGTTGGACACTTCTAAAAAATTCAAATAAACGCTCATTATTTCGGATCTCTCCCTTCCAATTCAGTCATGGGGGGGATGGCCACCTGTGCTAATCAATTGAGGCCCTCAGTTCTTTTTACGTTTTTGTTTTACACATTTTTGTCTTACAAATTTCTTTAACTTTTCTCCTTTTTGTTTTACAACATCGTTTATACTTTTTCTTTTATTTGTGTGTGTGTTTGATCCATTTTGTTAAGTTTTTCACCCAACCAGTGCTCTTAATGATGGTATGAACTATTTTCTATTGGTTGCTAATGTTTGGTTTTTACCTTTAAGTTACAATGTTGATACTAAGGTATGGTTCTTGTGATATAATAGGTAATGAGTTCACATCATCCATGCATCCATAAATTTCTATGGTCTCTCTTGGCTTGGAACTATACAGTCCCTTTCTTCAAAATAATAAAAACCATCAATGAATCAGTGACTGGGCATTTCTCAAACTAAGGAAGGACTCAAGGATTGAAAGGGTGTGACTTCAAGGGGATTTGATGCATTTTTATTGGCCATTCTCTTGGGTGTTTGGATTTTTTCTTCTTGAGTTTTTCTTACCATTCCGATGTTACTCCAATATTGGGAGGCTGAGCAAATAAAAATAATAAGTCTTTGCATGGTGTGGTTCTCATGCAAAAAAAAAAAAAAAAAAAAAAAAAAAAAAAAAAACAAACAAAACAAAAAAGTGGGAATTCAAAGCACACTCCTTAAACAAAATAATCACTTGGGCTATAAGCATTTGTTATGGAACTAAAATAAACATGTTCCCTCTAACTAAGGCCCTTCTCGCTTCCTACCTTCTCCTCTTTCGTTTCGTTGGAATGGTGGTGACTCTTTGATGAAGGCATTCTTGTTACTTCGGGAGGATGGATTAACCAAATGTATTAATGCGAAGTCACTGGATGTGGATGGTTTGAGGCTGGATTTGGAATGAGATCTACCAAGTCACATTAATCATTAAATACACAAAGGGCTGTACACAACCTTGTTCTTGACACTCCATTCCATTCTCTTCCTCCTATCCTTCTTTCTCCATCGTTTACCTCATTGCCGGTTGTATCAGTAGTCTATATTTTGGTTGATGCATTGTTTTCTTTTTGGTAAACTCTTGTGGTTAATACTTTAACTCTTACTTCCAATTGACATTTCCAGAGCTTATGGACTCTTTAAATGTGGGAATGTCAGGGCATTAAGGGCATGAGCCTACTTTGGGGAGGACCCATTGGCATTCCTCTTTGGTGCATTAGTTAATTTCTTTCCCTTAAACATTTTTGCAATCAACTTTATTTTGTTCATTTCCATCTTGACATCCATATCATCAATGTTACAGTTATCTCTTTTTCTCCATCTTTCTTATTCCTTTTCTTTTTCCATTCTATCACTACCGGAGGTTCACTCTTAGTCATGGGGGTCCTGACCCAATTTTTTTGATTTTCTCCTAACCCCTACACCTTTGGTAGTCACCAATAATATATCTCCAGAATCCGCATCAACCATATCAGAACTCAGCCAATGGACCTAACACCGAAGCAAGGTATCAACTGCATTGTGATTCATTTACCCTAATATGTGACTGTGTTGTGTGTGCAGATGACAATCATACAACAACAGATTGGATCTAGAGGGAACACTTGGAATGGATCGGTGTTGAAGTAGTTATACAAGGAACAAGATCGATGGTGCACTTACGGATAGACAACGAAAGGTGCAATTTTGGCATTGGTAGCAACATACTTCTTTTCTCCCTCTCTTTCTCTCTCAGCTGCCAAATAAGGCTGGATGTCAAATATACATAGTGTTCACTCTTGTTGTCATGAACACTAATTTTGTCATGTACTGTAATGATGATCTGTTCACATGTCATACCATTTACCACTAGTCTCATCTCAGTCCATAATCCCATACCTTCCCAATATTTTGTAAGGAACTCAAGATGAGTTTTTATTCAGTCATGGGAGTATGATGGGACACGATATCACATGGGCCGCAATATCGCATTATTCCCTGCAATATCGCATACATGATATCGCAACTCGTCGCTAGTTCTATAAATAAGAGGTAGCTTTCCCTTGTTTTCCCATCTAGATCTAGACCTTAGCCAAACTCTTGTCATTTTTTCATTCTAGAGTTAGAATGATTTCCATGTGCCCGTAGTAGGAGTCTCAAAGTGAACAAATATTTATTCGAGCAATTCTGTACCTGAGCACACAATTGTGTATGGAAATAAAGATGAACTTTTGGATAAACCTTGCAGCATATGGACTAATCTAAATAGGACTTTAATTATTGTTAAATTTTCAAATGCTTTCTTAGGACTTAATCTCTCTCAACCCTTAACTCTCCTAGTTAAGTGCATTCAGTATGACCACTTCGAGCACGTGTGTTATGTGTGGTAATCCCAGTAACGAATAGTGTTTGGTAATCCAAGTAGCGTTGCATTGGTTCAGGGTATGAACGACAAGTGGGAATTAATATTGATGCTAGGATGATTAAAGATTAGTTAGTTAAAGTTAGTTACTTAGTATCTTGACCCTTTCCTCTCTTAGCATAGGCGATAAAAACATAAAAGATATAAAAATCATGTACCTCAAGTTCACTTAACCATACAACTGTGACAAATACAAGTGAGCTTGGGAAGACAACGAATGATTAACATTAAGTGTTCCATCAGGCACGTAAGCACTTAGTCCTTGGAGTTCAATCGGATCATGCATGAAAATGCTCATATTCGTATGGTTGAGTGTAGGGGTACCTCGCCACTCATCACAAAGATTATGATCAAAAGTAGCTTGTGTAGCACTTTGGCGTACTTAATTGCATTTTATGATAGGGGATAATATAGTACCTATTTTAGCAAAGCATTGTACCAATCATTTGGGCATATCCCTCAAATTAAAAAGTGAGATTGGAAAATCTATTTCAGGAGCTTTCATTTGGTATTGTCATTCAAGAATGACTCATGGTAATTGAAGTTTAAGAATGGCTCATTGTACTTCATTAGAGTCTAGAGGAATTGGTATAAAATGATCGATTGAGTTCATTTCTGCTTAAATTGATGGATAATAGATATATTTGATTCAATTACTCATGGAGTTTTGCTCAAATTGATGGATAAAAGATATATTTGATTTAGTTACTCATGGATACAAAAGTGGAAACAAGACATCCTATAAGATTATACTCTTGTTACATTAACAAAATTCACATTCTCTTTTGATTCACTCATGAAGAAGCTATGGATGTAGTTTAGCGTTACCTTATAGAGCATCTAGATCTTAACAATGAGAACATGGTTAGATATAATAACAAAAAATATTGGCTACGAGATGCTCAAATGAGGCTTATGAAACACGATGGTAAACATTTTTTTAATTGTTCTTTTATATCATTACACAAAGAGCAATAATGCTTGAAGAATAAAAAGTCATCAAATAAGTAGCTTCAACAAGGTACAACAAAAATAGTAGTATAAAGAAATGTAAAAAATGAGACTAATAATGGAAAGGCCATAACAAAGTTAGAAGGTGAGGTAGATTATCCCTTAACCTTAGAATTTCAATTCAATTCCCTTGAAAGTTCAACTGTTTACAATAGAAAAAAGATAAAATCTTATACATGAAATAAATAGTAGCAAAAACAAGGTAGAGTTTACCTACAATTTTCAAATAGGGTACAACAAAATCAATGTAATGAATCTTTCTGGAGATATACAATCTAGTAGTTGTATCCTCTTGAGGAATTTGCCTGGGATGTAGTATTCTCTCACTTGATGAATTAGCCACACATTAAGAAATTTGCATTACATACAAGATACACAAAATATACTAAAGTTTGAAATTAAAGACAATGTTGGATTGGCAAATTTCTTTTTCACATACTATCGCAACAAATCCTACATGACAAAAATCAAGGAAACTTAGGATTGTGTTATGGTTTTACTCATCATCCTAGTCATTTTCAATGGCTTTTCCAAAATCTTATCCTTTTATGAGAAATCTTAAGTTCTGTCCTTGCTCCTCCCTTCCTTCCCCTGCTTTGCAAGCTTCTACAATGTTGCTATTTGTCCACTCTCGACGCTTTGTGGTAAAAGTGAAAATGGAAAATGTAAATGGTAGGTGATGAGTGGTGAGGTACCTCTACACTCAACCATATGAAACGAGCGTAGCACATGCGATCTGGTTGAACTCCACAAACTAAATGCCTAAAGGTCGCAAGGAACACTTGGGGTTAATTAATCGTTGTCTTCCCAGACTTACTTGTTGTTGTCACGGTGTATGGTTAAGTAAGTCCAAGGTATGGTGAAGGGTTGAGAGACTAAAACTAACTCTAACTATAGCGCTAAGTCCTAGCATCAGCATCCGTTCCCACTTGCCGTACACACCTTGAACTGTGCAACTGTGGCTACCAAACGCTAATTTTTACTGGGATTACCACATGTAACACACGTGCTCGAAGCGGTCGTACTGAGGCACCTAACTAGCCTAAGTGTGACAAGAAGCCGATTCCTTGACTAGCCGTACACATCCGTAGATGCTCGTAATCAAGTCGTACTTGTCCCACGTTCTAGGAGATAAGGGTGAGAGAATCTAATCGTGATGAGTAGCCGATTCCNTGGGCACATGGAAAATATTCTATCTCTGGGGTGATCAATCTACTAGAGCTTCGCTACTTCTAGCCTATGATTACAAATGAGGGGAGTGTCACCTCTTATTTATAGATTTGGCAATGGACCGCGATATCGCGTACGCGATATTGTAGGGGACAACGCGATATTGCAGAGGTTGCGATATCAGAGGGGATGCGATATTGCAGTGACCGCGATATCGCATACGCGATATCGTAGCTTGTGCATATCGTGTCTCATCATACCCCCATGACTGAATGAAAACTCGTCCTCGAGTTCCTTACAATGATATTGGGAAGGTATGGAATTATTGAGGGGAATGGAACTAATGGGATGACATGTGAACGGATCATTATTACAAGACTTGACAAAACTGGTGTTCATGACAACAAGGGTGAACACCTTATTACATTGACATCAGGCCACAGTTGGCAGTTGAGAGAAAAGAGGAGAGAGAAGAGAAGAGAAGAAGAGAGGAGAGTCTTGCTGCTGCCAATGCCTAGATTGCGCCTTCCGTTGTCCATCCATACGTGCGCCATCGATCTTGCTCCTTGCATAGCTGCTTCAACGCTGCTCCATTCCAAATGTTTTCTCTAGATCCATTTTGTTGTTGTATGATTGCCATCTGCACACACAACACAATCATATATTAGCAAGTGTAATTGAATTTCAATGTGATTATACCTTGCTTCGGTGTAAGTCCATTGGCTAGGTTGTGGTATGGCTGATATGGACCTAGGAAGATGTAGATGATGACTACCAAAGGTGTAGGGGTTAGGAAGAGAAACGAAAAAATTTGGGGCTTAGGAGAAAAATCGAAAAATTAGGTCCCGTACCCCCATGACTAATCACGAACCTTCGGTAGTGTTAGAATGGAGAAAGAAAAGGAGTAAGAAGGATAGGTAAAAAGGAACAATTGAAAACAATAGTGAAATGGATGCCAAGATGGGAATGAACAAAAAAATAGTTAATTGCAAAATGTTAAGGAAAAGAAGTTAACTAATGCTCCAAATAGGAATGTTAGTGGGTCCTTGCCAAAGTAGGTTCATGCCGTTAATGCCCTGACAAACCCACATTCAAAGAGTCCGTAGGCTCTGGGAATGTCTTTTGGAACAAGAGTTAAAGTCTTAACCGCAAGAATTTACCAAAAAGAAAACAATGCATCAACCTAAATATATACACTAATGATATAACCAACAATGAGGTGAATAATGGAAAGAAGGATGGAGAGAAGAGAAATGGAATGAAATCCCAAGGACAAGGTGGTGTATAGTCCCTTGTGTGTTACATGATTAATGTGACTTGGCAAATATCATTCCAACTCTGGGCTTAAACCAACCACTTCCAGTGACTTCGCATCAATGCATTCAGTTAAACTATCCACTCGAATACGAGGATGCATCTTCAAAGAGCCACCACCATTCCGACGAAATAAAGGAGACAGCGGGAAGTGAGAAGGGCCTTAGTTAGAGGGAACACTTTAGTTCCATAACCAGTGCTTGCAACCCAAATTTTATTTCGTCTAAGGGGTGTGCTTTGAATCAACACTTTGGTTCTTGTGTTTTTTTTTGTTTTTTATTTTTTTTTGTGTTTTGTGTTTTTATGCGTGAGGACCATACCATGTAAAGACTCCTTATTTTTATTGTCTCAGCTTCCAAAGAATTGGGTAATGTCAGAACGGTAAGAAAACTTAAGAAGGAAACAGCCAAGCACCCAAGTGAATGGCCAACACAAATGCATCAAGTTCCCTTGAAGTCACACCCTTTTCAAACCTTGAGTCCTTCCTTAGTTTGACAAGTACCTAGTCACCAATTTGTTAGAGTTCTTATTAGAAGGGGACTATCCATTTCCAAGCCAAGAGAAACCATAGAAATTAGTGGATGGATGGATGAAGTGATCTCATTGCCTGCCATATCAAAAGAAACATACCTTAGTATCAACATTATAACTTAAAGGTAAAAACCAAACATTAGCAATCAATGTGAAAATAGTTAATACCATTAGTCTGAACACTTATTATGGGACAAACTTATAGGGTGGATGACACTCACACACACACACACACACAAAATGGAAAAGTACAACGATGTTGTAAAACAAAAATTAGAAAAGTTAAAGAAATTTGTAAAAAAAAAATGTGTAAAACAAAAATGTGTAAAACAAAAACGTGTAAAACAAAAATATGTAAAACAAAAAATTAAAAGAACTGAGGGCCCCATATGGTTAGCATAGGTGGCCATCTCCCCCATGACTGAGTTGTAAGGGAGAGATCTGAAATAACAAGCATCTATTTGAATTTCTAAGAAGTTCCCAACTTCTCCCTATTGATGATCTTAAGTTGAGGGGTGGAAGTTGGCGACGCTCATGTTCCAATGTGTCTATGCCACAGTTGTTGGCATGAGTTGTCTCAGTTCGTTCCATGCATATTTGCTTGCTCCTTTAAGTGGCTGTCAACCACGGGGTGTCTACTACTGGTTTCGTGGTTGCTACATACACGCATCTTTGTTGCAGAGTTTCAAGGGCATACCTATTACATGGAGACATATCATCCATGTCATCACCCGATGAATCACTATATGTGATGCATGGAACTATCTTCTTCTTGATCTTTCCGTAAATGTTTATCTTAGAAATTTGCAAGGAAAGATCACGAATTCCTAGGTACGCATCTACGGTACTTAGCCACGGTCTTCCCATTATAATGGGGAAGCCCCCTTCGTTGTTAACCTCAATCACCAAGAAATCGGCTGGGTAGGACCAACCACACATAGTGGTAATAACGTCCTTCACCAATCCTAAGGGAATGGTGATGGACTGGTCAGCCAGCTCCAGTTGTACGTTACTCTTCTTAAGTTGGGGTAGGTTCCAAGCTTGATACATATTTTGTGAAATTAGGTTGACTCTGGAACCTGAGTCAAGAAGAGCTTGATGTGGTGCATTTCCGGTGATCTGTAAATGAATTAAGGGGTTTCTAGGGTCAAGTAGTTTCCTGGGAAGGTGGCCCACCTTTATCCAGTCAGTTACGGTATCTGTTAACATAACCATTTGCGTACTTAGTTGTTGGACTGAAGGGTTCTCCAAAGCATTAGTGGTTAGAGGCCTATACATGTGCCCAACCGCTTGTTATTACGAGAGTTTTTCTGGGCTTTTGGTTCTGAAGTAAGGTCTTCTCTTTTTACAGTTGTCAGAACCAGCACCCGGTTGGATATTTACATGCTGAATATTTACAGCTCTCGCGGCATTACGTTGCTACGGTTGGGTAGGTAATTCCCCCTGCATGTTGGAATAGGTTGTATGGGAACTACAGGTGGAAGAGGTGCGGGTGGAGCTAGAGGATGGACTAAATGTGAGACATCTCCCAGAGGAGAAGGAGTCCTCCTAAAGTACTCCCAAACTTGGTAGTGACGGTGAGGAGTAGTGTGACCCATAGAGTCACCTGGAGAAACTGGCTGTTGCACATAATAACCGTAAGGATCGGGCTGCCGGTAAGGGTATTGATGTGTTGGTGGTGGCATCCCCCATGACTGTGGGTATTGCCACTATTGATGTTGTCCAATGGGCTGTGGAGGCATTCCACTTGGGTAATATGTTAAGGGTT